>OX451739.1:838391331-838562020 GCA_948472305.1 Vicia faba
AGAAGACGAAGTCACGCATGAGGTTATACTTAAAGGTAAAAGAATCAATAATATATTAATGATTTCCCTTGATGATCCATCTTTTAAGGTAAAATGTCTCATGGAAAACAACGATGATTCATGGCTGTGGCACAAAAGAATTGTTCATATTCATATGGAACACTTGAATAAACTAATCAAGCATGATCTTGTCATTGGGTTGCCTAAGAGAAATTTAGTCAAAGATAAACTTTGTGATGCTTGTCAAAAAGGGAAACAAACAAAATCAACTTTCAAATCTAAGAATGTGGTGTCTACTACAATTGTTACATATGGACTTATTTGGTCCATCAAGAACAAGAAGTTTCGAAGGTAATGTATATGCTTTGGTTATTGTTGACAATTTCTCTAGATATACTTAGACATTATTTTTAGTGCAGAAAAGTGATGCATTCAAGGAGTTCAAGAAGTATGCTAAACAAATTCAAAATGAGAAGTCTCTAACAATTGCCTCCATAAGAAGTGATCATGGCGGAGAATTTAAAAATGCTCTATTTGAAGAATTTTGTGGAGAACATGGAATATCTCACAACTTCTCGACACCAAGGACTCCTCAACAAAATAGAGTGGTGGAAAGAAAGAATAGGTCTCTTGTATAACTTGCAAGAATGATGCTTAGCGATTCATATCATCCAAAATATTTTTGGGCGGATGCGGTGAGCTCGGCATGTTTTGTTAGCAATAGAGTTAACATAAGACCGATCTTTAAGAAAACTCAATATGAAATCTTCAAAGGGAGGAAACCAAACATTGCTTTCTTTCACATTTTCGAATGCAAATTCTTTGTCTTAAACAACGACAAAGATAACCTTGGTAAGTTTGATGAAAAATCCGATGAAGGTATTTTTCTTGGCTACTCTCTTTCTAGTAAGGAATATAGAATCTATAACAAAAGAACTTTAACAATTGAAGAATCAATGCATGTATATTTTGATGAAATTAACCCCTCCAAGGAGGATAATATTGTTTGTAATAATGATGACGAAATACTAGAAGGACCTCAAGAAAATACTTCCAAAGATCAACCAATTCAACATGAAGAATCATCCCAACAAGAATCAAATCTCAATGATCTACCAAAAGAATGGAGAACTCATAGAGATCATCCTATCGATAAAGTAATTGGTTATATTAGTCAAGGTGTGAGAACAAGACTAAATCTCACAGATGCTTGCCTAAACATGGCGTTTGTCTCTCAAATTGAACCTTCCAAAGTTGATGAAGCCTTAGGCCATGACCATAGGATTATTGCTATGAAAGAAGAATTAAATCAATTTGAAAGGAATCAATTTTGGGAACTTGTTTCTTGGCCAAGCAACAAACACATTATTGGAACAAGATGGGTGTTTAAAAAAAACATGACGAAAATGGAATAATTGTTAGGAACAAAGCAAGGTTGGTAGCACAAGGCTACAATCAAGAAGAAGGAATAGATTTTGAAGAAACTTTCGCTCCGGTTGCAAGGTTAGAAGTTATTCGTCTCTTACTTACCTATGCTTGCTCATTAAATTTTCAGCTTTTCCCAATGGATGTCAAAAGCGCATTCTTGAATGGATATATCAATGAAGAAGTCTACATTAAGAAACCCCCAGGGTTTGAAGATTTCAAGAATCCATCTCATGTAATTAAATTGAGAAAATCTCTCAATGGGTTGAAACAAGCACCAAGGGCATGGTATGATCGGTTAAGCAACTTCTTATACGAAAAAGGTTTTGAAAAGGGTAAAGTTGACAAGAATTTATTTATCAAGAAAATCAAAGATGACACTTTGCTAGCTGTAGTCCATGTTGACGATATCATTTTCGGATCTTCAAACCAAGAAATGTGTGAATAATTTTCAGCAATGATGCAAGGAGAATTTGAGATGTCCATGATGGGTAAAATGAATTATTTTCTTGGACTTCAAATCAAACAATTAAAATATGCAATCTTCACCAACCAATCCAAGTATTGCAAGGAACTCTTGAAAAGATTTGACATGGATAACTGTAAGGCAATGTCTACACCAATGGATTCCGATACATATGTTGATCAAGATGAATCAGGTGTTTCCATCGACATTACAAAGTATCGAGGTATGATTGGCTCCTTATTATATTTGACAACAAGCCGTCCTGACATAATGTTTAGTGTTTGTCTATGTTCTCGCTTTCAAGCAAATCCAAAGGAATCTCATCTCACAGCGGTGAAAAGGATCATGAAGTATCTCAAAGGGACAACAAATGTCGAATTATGGTATCCTAAAGGTAGTGTTTGCAACTTAGTTTTTTATTCTGACGCAGATTATGCAGGTTATAAAACTGATAGAAAAAGCACAAGTGGTACTTATCACATCCTTAGAAATGCATTAGTATCATGGGCCTACAAGAAACAAGCATGCGTTGAGCATGGCCGAAGCTGAATATATTGCAGCGAGTAGTAGTTGCGCTCAAATTTTGTGGCTTAAACATTAACTTCGTGACTACAAACTCGATCTAGGATGCATTCCTCTACAGCGCGACAATACAAGTGCAATAAACATTACGAAGAATCCGGTCATGCATTCAAGAACCAAACACATAGATATACGACATCATTTCCTTCATGATCATGTACTTCAAGGATATGTCAAGGTGACATTTCTAGATACTCATAATCAACTTGCCGATACCTTCACTAAACCTTTGGCAAGAGAACCGTTTTACAAGATTTGACGAGAGCTTGGCATTCTTGATGAACACGACATATAAGGTGCTTTCTATCGTTGTTATGATTTTATATATTTGTTTTAACCTTGCTATATGTGAAAATATATGTTAATGGGTGTTTAAGTTTAAGAAAAATATGTTTTTGGTCATTTTTGGTTGATGCAAATCGATTTCACAAATAGTGTAAATCGATTGCTCACTGAGTGTTTTTAATTTTGACCTTTCTGTTTCAGTGAAAATCGATTTCACCATAATTGCAAACCGATTGCACACTGTGCATTTCAGTTTTATTTTTCTTCTGTTTTATGTGCAAATCGATTGCATTTGTATGCAAATCGATTGCACCCACTGTACCATGCTTTTATGACAGAAATATTTGTTGATCAAAATTCCTCTCTCTCTCTCTCATATTCCCAAGCTCATCTATATTATTGAAAAGCCAATTAAACTTCATTACATATAATACAACCCACTCATTTCTATCTACTCACAAATAGTATCCAAACTTCAGATCATTAAGCATCCTTCTCTCAAAAACATAAAACCTTCAAAACCCTAAAAACACCTTACCCATGGCTTCAAGGCAAAAACGAAAGGTGTCAAATTCAGAGAAAGGGAAGAAAAAGGTTGGTTCATCCTCTGAGAATCCATTAATTTCATCTCTCACTGAAGAACAAGAAGAAAGACTCACAAAGTATTTTCAAAGAAAGATAGTGTCCAATCCTAAATATGGTATGCTATCATCCTTTCGCCAGGAATGTTTCTCTTTTCAGAATGATTTAACTGCTTATGGACTAGAACCATTAATTTCATCATTTGGTCCATATTATCCGGATCTATTAAGAATATTTCTCAGCAAGTTAACTCCTAAGGCAAGATGGTGACATATGTGTTGGGTACTCGAATCTCTCTAACCCATGAGATTGTTGGTGAGATTCTACATATTCCCTACACTGGAAGCTCTTTGTACGGCCCTGAAAATGAGGCATGGGATGACTAAAGGAAAAAGGAATTTTATTACAGCATTGGGAGATTAAGCGAAGCTGAATTCCGTGCCAAAAGGATTTGTGGTCTAGGCAGAGTGATTCCCTCTAGAGACTCATGGAGTGCAGGTAACTTTTATATAGACGACCAACTATTTTATTATTTTATGGTCTATATTATGTTTCCACGGGCTGGAAATCACTGCACCGTGACTGACCTGGAAATGCAGCTGATCTATGCAAGAAAGAAAGGAATAAGTGTTAATTGGGCAAGGCTCATAATGGTTCATATGCTGAGAGTTGATGCAAAATTGAAATTTCTACCATATGCTTACTTTGTTACATTAATCATGGAAGAATTTGGAGTTGATTTTGCTGGGTTTGAGAAAGTTAATATGGATCCAAATCTTCATAAGATTTCAATCAAGAATGTTGGCTCAAGAATGGGTGTTCATTATAATCCGGAAACAAAAACTATAACTTACATTGGTGAAGATGTGGTCGGTGATGAAGGGAACGATCAAGAAGTTGGAGGTGGTGAAGTTGTACCTCCTCCACCTACTTCTCCCTTTGGTCCAAGCAATCAAGATCTTATGGATTTCATGTCTCAACAATTTGCTTCCATGAATACCAACGTCAACAACCAATGGAATGCTATCATCGATTCTACAACAACCCGTATTAAAGACTTCCGCACAGATGTGAATCAACAATTTTCTTACCTTTACTATCATCTTCACATTCCACCATATGACCCAAATAATACAGCTCCACCTCCACAACATTACACAGAACCTCCTCTACAACAACAATTTCCAAATCAAGGATCTCGGTTCTATAACAACCGGGACATGAATCAACCATAAAGTTTTGTCCAACTTTATTATGTCTACTGTTTTCTGTTATGTCCTTGTTCAGTCATGCTACGTTTTGTTTTTTGTTAAATTTCTTTGTAATCGTTATGTTACTATGTTTATGACTATTTTTGATTCATGATTAATTAAGTTTTCTGTTCAATATTTCTTTATTATTGTCCATTTTTTTGCATCTTTCCCTTTTTTTGTTAATGTCAAAGGGGGAGAAGGATGTGGTACTTTATGCTTGTATATTTCCTTGTCTTAAATTTTTAAGGTACTTTTCAACCAAGATGAACAAATTCAAAGGATTCCAACCTTCTCATACAAAGGGGGAGTTATGCATTTTAGGGGGAGAAGCTCTTTCCGGAAATTACAACGCATCAAGCAAGATCATTTGTCATCATCAAAAAGGGGGAGAATGTAAAATCAAGCTTCTTAAATGCACTTTTGTTTTGATGAAGACAAACCATGATTGAAAAAGAAGGCAAAGATTATTGATCAAGATAAAAGCATTTGTGGGTAAAGTCTTTGGTTCAAGCACTTAGCAAAATTTCAAGGTATAATGATAATACTTACTTTGAACTTAAGACATAAATGCTCAATGGTCAAAAGAAATATTTTATATTGTCCAAATATTTACTCAAGTTTTTCTAAGCTAAAAATCATTTTTTTACTTGAGTGCAATAGATTTGCATATTAGTGCAATCGATTACATGCTTTAATTTTTCAAATTGTTTACTACTATTTCTAAGTGTAATCGATTTGTATGTTTTATGCAATCGATTGCACTCAATCAATTTTTGCTACTTTATTCACATGTAATCTATTTACACTCTTGTGCAATCGATTGCACACTCAAAATATTTGAAATTCTAGCTGTTGAAACCCCGTGCAATCGATTTACACAAAGGGTGCAATCGATTGCATGCTGCGTGATTTGGAAAAACAGCAGCTTTGCACATGCTTGTTCATAACACCATTTAATGGAAACCATTCACTCAAACTTGGAAATTGTTCATGATTCATCTCCAGAACTTTATGTTGTTTCAAAAAGGTACTATGAACATATGAATACTCATTTTCAAAACCATTTCAGTGCCTCTTCCAATTCTATTTTCTGAATTTTCAAAAAACAAACTCAAGCTGTTATACATTTTCATACACAAGTTTTCTGCCACTTTCACATATTGTTAACCAGAAAAATTTGAGCATTATATATCTTGAGTCATTGTATACTATTATCATTGGAAGATAATATAAATTCATTGATTACATCACTCAAATCAAATATTGCTATATACTTGCTTATTTTTCAGGATTGTTGAAAATAAGTTTAAGTGGTTTTATAAATCTTGTTTTTCCAGGATTGTTGGATACAAGTGAAGTCACTTTGAGAGGATTGTTCTCATTGTTGACATAGTGAATATCCAATAGGATTGTTATTGGTCCAAGAGGATTGTTCTTGGTTTTTGGTAGTTCTTGTTTAAGTTTGCCACAATAAGGAAATCTCTTTCATGTTGAAAGAGGACTAGAATACTTTTGCAGTGTGATGGGAACCAAAATATATCACTTGTATCTCTTTATTTTTATGAACTTTAATCTTTCATAAACTCACCATAATCCAGAAAAATAATATCCATCATCACTAAAACCAGAATTTTTTAAAGTACCTAATTCACCCCCCCCCCCCCCCCCCCCCCCCCGCTTAGGCGCACTTCATACTTACACACACCTACCACAACCTAGGGGATAGTTGATTGAAATGTTTGTGCGGTTATCACGGCCTAGAGGATAAACGACACGGGGGTAGTCTTACATATTTATCATAGCCTAGAGGATAAATATTGTAATCCTTAAAATTTGCATACCTACCACAACCTAGAAGATAGATAATTGAAGATTGTTTTGGAAATTGAATCTTAGATAACTAGATCAAAGGTAAGATCGGATTTTACCGGTTGTGTCTGTTCTTAACCAAGGTACTAGTTTATTTTGGGGATCATATAATCCAATGATGAGCCCCAAGAGAGTTCGTAGTTCTATTCAAAGTGGAATTGAAAAATGTTATGTATGCATAATTCCCTAGATTGATATGCAACCCTAAGTGTATATCCGGTGAATTTTTTCTATATATGCACCAAGTATTTTTATATGACCCAAACGTTTTGATACGCCCCAAATGTTTGTATATCCACCAAATGCTTATTGTAAATTTTTAATGTTCTCTCCTTTTAAACCATTGGTATTTTATCACCGACTCTCCAATGGTGTATGTTGCATTGTTGTGGTATTTTGAATTGATTTGAACAAGGTGAATGGTGTCAGTAGGATATTGATAATTGTATCGCAGTCGAAGAACTAGGCGTGGATGTAGATGTGGACATGGTCGTGGACGTAGACGCGGATTTTCTTTTGATGTTTTTCTAACGAAATTACTCTTTGATGTTTTATCAAATGCTTTTTTATGTATTGTCAAATCCGCAAAATATTTTTGTTGCAGTATTTACAAGAAATAATCATACTATTTTGCAAACAAGTCCGAAAAAATAAAAACACAAATTGAAAAGATTAAAAAGAGAATTATTTTATCGATAAAATTCCTTTGAATAAGCGAGAGTACAAGATGCAATTCCTAGAAAGAGGTAATCACATAAAGTTTTAATTGAAAATGGCAATGAAAATTATAATTGTTAGTGCTATTTCTCCAATGTCTTTTTGATAACTCCAATCTCATTTAAATTATTTGGATACTCCATGCTTGGTTGTATTCGTGGTTCTTAGATCATAGTATTTTTGTTCTTTATTTTTGAGTAAGATCCCTACCTTTTGCCTGGACTTCCATTTCAGGTTTTCTATTTATCAGGATAATTTTTTGTTTATGTCCCTACTTTTGGTCTGGATTTCCCTTTAGGGTTTTCAGTCCACCGGATGTTCCTTTTTGCCTAAGCAGCTTGTTTAGGGTTCGAACTTAGCAAGATTTTTATACATAGTATTTTTTGAATGCGTCTGAATTTGTCGGATGTGGCAGTTCTTCCCCATTTATTATTGTGAGGATAAGATCACCACCCGAGAATGTTGTTTTTATCATGTACGAACCTTTGTACTTCGGTGTCCATTTACCACGTGAATCAAGGTGAGGTAGTATAATCTTCTTGAGCACGAAATCTTCTTCTTTCAACACTCGAGGATGAACCTTCTTGTCAAATGCTTTCTTCATTCGCTTTTGGTATAATTGACTATGGCACAAAGTTGTCAAGCATTTTTCTTCAATGAGGTTAAGCTGATCAAGTCGCATCTTAACCCACTCTACTTCTTCAAGCTCTGTTTCCATTAGAACTCGAAGTGATGGAATCTCTACTTCAACCGGGAGTACTGCCTATATTCCATATACTAGAGAAAAGGGAGCTCCACTTGTTGATGTATGTACGGAAGTACGATAGCCATGTAGAGAAAAGGGAAGAATTTTGTGCCAATCTTTGTATGTATTTACCATTTTATGAATGATTTTCTTGATATTCTTATTGGAAGCTTCAACGGCCTCGTTCATCTTGGGTCGATATGGTGAGGAATTACGATGCTCGATCTTGAAGTCATCGCATAACTCCTTCATCATTTTGTTGTTCTAATTGGACCCGTTGTCTGTAATGATTCTGCTAGGAACCTCATATCTGCTCATCAGATTCTGCTTGATAAACCGAGTAACTACTTGTCTTATCACATTTGCATAGGACGCAGCTTCCCCAATTTTTGTGAAGTAATCGATGGAAACTAGTATGAACTGGTGGTCGTTAGAGTCTTTCAGTTTGATTATTCCTATCAAATCAATTCCCCACATTGAAAATGGCCAACGATATTTTAAGACATTCAAAGGAGTCGGTGGCACATGCATTTTATCGACGTAGATTTGGAATTTTTGACATGTTTTTGTATAATGGCCACAATCAGCTTCCATCGTCAACCAATATTAACCTAGTTGAAGATCTTTCTTGCCATGGCATTTCCAAAACTGATTTTCTTCTCGTAGAATATGATTGAATGTAATCTTAGTAAATTTCGTAGCTAGCTTCAAAACATGATCCCGATATGAAATCAATTTGGGATGTTTAGTGTCTCATTCACCGTTGACTTGGTATATGACTAATGTTGAGTCTCCATAGACCTTTAGGTGTTTAATTCTTAGATCAGTAGCAGCTTCTAGACCCAAGACGCAAGCTTCATATTCAACAATATTGTTGGTGCAGTCAAAATATAACCTTGTAGTATAAGGTTTATGAAAATTATTTAGAGTATTCAAAACTTCCCTAATACCGTCCCCTAGTACATTTGAAGCACCATCAAACATGAGTTTCCAACGTGCCCTTGGTTCAGGTCCCTCGTCGAGTACTGGTATTTCTTAGTCACCTATAACCTTGACATCTACGTCTGGAAAGTCGAAATTCATTAGTTGATATTCTGGAAAAGGCTGGTGAGCTAGATGGTCAGCTAATACACTACCATTGATAGTCTTTTGAGTAACATATTGGATGTCGTACTCAGATTATATCAGTTTCCATTGGGCAATTCCTCCTGTAAGAGCTGGTTTTTCGAACACATACTTTAAGGGATTCATTCTTGCTATTAACCATGTGGTGTGAGTTAACATATATTGAATTAACCGTTTAGTAGCCCAAGCCAAGGAACAACAAGTCTTCTCAAGGAGCAGGTACCTGGTTTCACAGTCGGTGAATTTCTTACTAAGGTAGTAAATTGCATGCTCTTTTCTACCGGTTTCATCATGTTGTCCTAACACACGTTCCATTGACCTTTCAACACGATTACGTACATGAAGAGCGGTCTTCCAGGAACTGGTGGCATCAAGATTGGTGGCAATTGTAAATAATGCTTTATCGTTTTGAAGGTCTTCTGACAATTATCATTCAACACCATTGTCTGATCTTTTCAAAGTAATTTAAATATAGTCTCGCACGTAGCAGTTAGGTGCAATATCAACCTCGAAATAAAATTCAATCTTCATAAGAAACCATAAACCTCATTTTCTGTCCTTGGAGCTGGAATTTCTTGTATGGCTTTCACCTTATCGGGATCTACCTCTATACCATGCTGACTTACAATAAAAACCAATAACTTGCCTGACCTGACACCAAATGTACAATTGTTTGGATTTAAACTTAATTTGAACTTTCGCAAACACTGAAATAACTTCTGTAAATGTACAATGTGATCCTCCTCTATATGAGATTTGGCAATCATATCATCTATGTATATCTCGACTTCTTTGTGGGTCATATCATGATATAGTGTGACCATAGCTCGTTGATAAGTTGCCCTTGCGTTCTTTAGACTGAAAGGCATCACCTTGTAACAGAGAATTCCCCAAGGATTCATTAAAGTAGTCTTTTCCATATTATCGAGTGTCATTTTGATCTGATTATAACCTGAGAAACTATCCATGAATGAGAATAGTAAAGCTTGAGTTGTATCACTAACTAAAAAATCTATGTGAGGTAACAAAAAATCATCCTTGGGACTTGCTTTGTTCAGATCCAAATAATCCAAACAAATGCTTGCTTTTCCGCCCTTCTTGGGTACTGGTACGATGTTAGCTACCCAAGGTGGATAATCTACCAATGTTAAGAACCCTACATCAAATTGTTTAAGGACTTCGTCTCGAATCTTGCTAGACATGTCTGGATAAGTTCTTTTGAGCTTCTGTATAATTGGAGAACAACCTTCCTTGAGAGGTAGTATATGCACCACGATATCACTATCTAATCCTGGAATATCTCTGTAAGACCATGCAAATATATCCACATATTCATGTAAAAGTTTGATAAGTATTTCTTTGACGCTTTCCTCCAATGTTTCCCCTAGCTTGATCTCTTTTGGATCTTCCTCTGTGCCAAGGTTAATGGTCTCAATAGATTCTTGGTATGGTTGTATACTATCAGCTATTTGCTCTACCTACCTTGCAAATTCTTTAGATAGTTCAAGATCTTCGTCATACTTCTTTTTCACTTGCTTGATTGGTGCATCAAAATTATATTAGATAACAACAATAAAGTTATTAGTGATTTTAGGTATGGATATGCACATTATCATGTTTTGGTGTAGTTTTAATATGGGAATTTGGAAAATGCATATGAAGAAAAGTATTTACATTTTAAAATATAAGAGATAAATGCAAGAGAAAGACAAGATCTTAATTGAATGTGAAATATAACTTATATTAATTGAGAATACTGTTTGAAACAAATCAGGGGACCCTTTCAAGCTTCCTCTATGCCTTGAGCTTGACATAGGTTCTTTCAAAAACAAGAAAAATTAATTTTGGAAGAAAATCATCTCTGGAATCTCCACGGTTGTCCAATTCTGGACCTCTTTGCTTGGAGTACATTCACGAATGAAGTCAGATGCTCTTTTGGTGTTTCTCCTGTTAGATATAATTTCCCCTATTCCACCATGCTCTACCCCTTTGTTGGTGAAGGTTTCATGGATGGGAGGAAATTTCCTATTTCCTTTCAGAGTAGCCTTTGATGGTTCATAGCCCAAACAAAACTGATTCTTTTTTTCCTGTATTTCCACAAATTTTCCCCAACCTTTTGAGATACCATCTTTCACAGATGTTTGTAAGTCTCTCCACGAAGTCACAATAGGTTTCTTGATTTTCTCCAACGGTACCGTTACCATTGAGGTAACCTCTAAGACATGGAACGGGTGTTACTATGCAGTCTTCATCTGCACTGATATATATGTAGGACTTTATGTGACTTACAAAAATGTCCTCTTCACCGTCGATTATAACCAATTTTCCTTCAACGAAGAACTTCAACTTGTAATGTAGAGTTGAAGTAACGGGCTCTACTGCATGAACCCAAGGTCGTATGAGTAAACATGTATATGCTTGTTCTATATCCATTACTTGAAAAGTGATATAAAACATATTTGGGTCGATCTTGACAGGAATGTTCACTTCTACAAACTCTGTACTTTGAGAACCATCAAAAGCTTTAACTATCGTAGAACATGGCCTTATAACAACACCATCTAGGGTTAACTTCATCAAGCTGGATTTTGCTAACACATTGATGGTAGAACCAGTATCGCTGTGTACCCTGGATAGGTTAGTTGTACCTATCTGAATGGAAATGTGAAACGCCTTGTTCTGGGCTCTACCTTCTGGAGGCAACTAGTTGTTATTGAAGCCTATATATGATCAAGATGTTAAGTTTGCTACAACATTATCAAACTGATTCACCGTAATCTCTTCTGCAACATGAGCAGAACTTAGAACCTTATTAGAGAGTCTCGATGCACTTCTGAATTGAGGAGCAACGAGAGTATTAAAATCTTGGTTGTGGTTTGGTGTAGCTGATACACAACCCTGTAATCATTTTTCTTGATTATTTTCAAGAAATCCTCTACTTCTTAGTCAGTAAAATTCTTGCTTTGAGGTTCACGTTATTTGCTTGCCTCCACCACAACTTTCCCCTTATCCCTAACCATAACATCATTTTTCTTCTGTGGTTGGGGACCATAAATTCGACCACTACGAACCATGCCCCATGTTCCTGATATATTTGTGATTGCAGGTCCTTGACTTATCGATGGCTCACATTCTTATTTTAAACCATTGATGTAGATAGTAGAATCATAACTCCACGATACGGCTTTGTCACTTTTTTATGGAGTGGGAGATGGCCCCCTAATCACCATTATATTTTTTGGAACTATTGGAATTCTTAGAGTCCTGGCGTGGTATCATCATTAGTGCTTTTGTTGACTCTACCAAATAATCATAGGAGGTTTCTTATTAGGACTTGGACCTTGGCAAGGAATTACGAATGGCTTCTTTATGCTTTTATTGATCGCAATTATGTATTCTTCTTTAGGGTATTGCCCAAATTGGACTATCTCCTGATACACCAATTTATGTAACGTCTTGTCAAAAGCTTCATTGTGTTCCAAGAGGAACTCACATTCAAAAAGATGATATTTCAAAAGCTTTATTGGAGCCTTTGCTCGTCTAGCCGCCCCAAAATTTGTCACCACTTCAATTGCATTCACAGTTGGCCCAGTATGCGGGGGAATGGGGTTCGTCTTGGTGTTTGGTTTATCAAAAGTGATATCCTAAGAATCCAATAAATCTTGAGACTTGTGTCTAAAGGCCCATCATTTTTCTAGGGTATGCCCTGGAGAATTGGCATGACACTCGCACCTGGAATTTGCATCATACTTTGGAGGGAGTGCCCCAATTAGAAGAGCTAGAGGCTTCTGCTCTACCAAAGATTCCTTGAGTAGATGTTGCAGTAATTGACTGTGAGTCATGGGTAGAGGATCAATTCTTCTCGAAAGCCTTTCAAAATTGTTATGTTGTTACTGTTCTCGTTGAATTACCAATGGCTGTTGCTCCCTTTTATGTGATACGAAATCATTAATTTATCCTTCCTCTTTTTCTAGATATTGGGAACATGTCTCTTTGAATTATAAGGGGTACTAGATGATGCCCCTTGTATTTTCCCACTCTTTATACCTGCTTCAATTCTTTCACCAATGGTCATCAAATCAGAAAATCCGGAAGAGACGCTTCCTATCATCTTATCATAGTAGAACCCTTATAAAGTGCCCATGAACATATCGACTAATTCTTTTTCCAAGAGTGGTGGTTGTACACGGGCTGCCATTTCTCTCCATCTTTGAACATGTTCCTTGAAAGACTACTCCTTCTTCTGAGACAATTTTTGGAGTTGCATACGGTTAGGCGCCATGTCCAAATTGTACTTGTATTTCCTCAAGAAAGAATTGCAATATCTTATCATGTTTGGATATGAATTTGCTCCAATTGCATGTACCAATCTAAGGAGTCCCCACTCAAGCTGTCTTGGAAACAATGGATCATAATCTTTTGATCTTGAGCATAGGCATGCATTTTTATGCAACACATGCGTAGATGGTTGCTTGGGCATGTGAGCCCTTTATATTTTCCAAAGTCAAGTACTTTGAATTTTGGAGGGATCACCACATCTGATACCAGACTCATTTTAAGAGCATCGACGCCGAAAGCATCATATCCTTCCACAAACATCAAACTTTCTTCAAGAGCTTTATATTGATTGAGCGCCAAGGGATTTTCAGTGACATGGGGGTGGGTTGTCCTTTGGGGTACTTGATTGACGTCTTCTAAGTCATGGTCTCCATACTATAAGTCTATGTAGTTGTCTGTGTTGTTGACCGAAATTTGCAAAGTATGGGATGCCTCTACCTTCAATGGAGGTGGGAAAACCCTTCAGTATTAGCTTGTCTTACCTCTTGTTGTGCTACAGTTGACTTTTGACGTCTTGATTCTAGTTCTTTTCTGGGTTGGTAACCGCTTGATGCACCAATAGTTTGGGCTACTTCTTCAAAGGCTACCGTATGATTATGTTCTTTCCTTTCGATTATGTTCTTCAGGGATAGAAGAAGTTGAATCATATCTCCTTTCATCGAGTCAATATTTCCTTTTATCTACTCCATATCGTCCCTAAAGGCGGCTTGATTCTCTTCGATTTGATTTATCACTTTATTTTGATGGGCTCTTGTTTGATATGGTAGCCGGAGTGGCGGTGTTTTCTTACCAATGATTTAACTAGAGAAAGTTTTTTTTATAAAAAAATATGTTTTTTGTATGAATTTATAAAATGTGATGTTTGCGAATGCATGGATGCATATGAATATGCAAATAGTTTTTTATTTATTTTTGAATCTCTTTTTCACTTTGATTTTCCATATATATATATATATATATATATATATATATATATATATATATATATATATATATATATATATATATATATATATATATATATATATATATATATATATATATATATATATATATATATATATATATATATATATATATATATATATATATATATATATATATATATATATATATATATATATATATATATATATATATATATATATATATATATATATATATATATATATATTATATTTTTTTATTTATATTTTTCATTTTTATTGGGGATCGTCTTAAAAATAAGTACACAAACGAGATACGGAAACAAAACATTTATTGATATAATAATTGTCCTTAAAATGGGAACACAATTTAGATATTAAAACATATTCAAATAAAAAAAAACAAAATTAACTTGCTGAAAGAAATAACAAAGAGAAACAAAAACTTCTAAGTGTGTCTGCGGATTTCTGCTCTAAAACCATCAACCATAGTCCTACAAAGCTTGAGGAAGTCTTCAACATCTATTGGAAGTGGAACCATCACAGTTTCCTCATCTCTTAAAATTCTAGGGATATCACTGATGAGGTTGTTAGCTAAGAAGGCGAGTCTTGCATGCTTGTCTTTATAGAAACGGTATTCCTGGTAGAGG
This sequence comes from Vicia faba, assembly GCA_948472305.1. Lineage (NCBI taxonomy): Eukaryota > Viridiplantae > Streptophyta > Magnoliopsida > Fabales > Fabaceae > Vicia > Vicia faba. The sequence goes on from OX451739.1 coordinate 838,406,295, forward strand.
TCCGAAATCATCTTATGATTGTCCTTTCCTGCTTTGGCGATCATTGCAAATTGTTCTTCCCAATATAATTTTTCTTCCCTCATCTCCGTATAGAGTTTCCTTTGTATGAGGAGATTCTTTTGAAGGTCTTCTATCTCATGACGCAATTGCTCATATTCATCAATCTTTTGGGTGAGAAGTAATTCTTCCCTCATCCTCTTGAGACGTTCCCCTAAATCAGATTCTTGGGTATCTTGGAGCCTCGTAGTAAGATACTTCATTTTCTCTTCTTGATCTAAAGAATCTGGTGCCAAAATTTGAATTTGAGTCCTCAAATTTTCTTCCATCTCCTTTTTGTCTTGTAACGCCTTTTTGTACCAGCTACTTAGCTTCTCGATTTCACCAGTAGCATCTTCCTAACGTTGGTTGTGGGAATCCAAGTTAAAGGTAGCACTCAACAACCCTTCCGTCAAACGTTTCCGCTTAAGACTCTCTTTTTCAAATGCTTCGTGGACTTTCTGAATCTGTTGATCTTTGGACTCAAGCTCGCGGTGCATTTGTCTTTTCTCCTTAGCTAAGTTATGAAGGCTAAGCTCCAATCTTTCTTTCTCCTTTTGAGCTTGATTCAATGCTTTCCCGAAGTTGTCTATTTCTTCTTGTTATACCCCAATTTTCCCCCTAAGATCCCTCTATCATCTCATATCAACTCAATCATATCAAGATCACACTAGGGTTTTGTTCTTCTCCTTATCTTTAGGTTTGCTCATGATGGATCACAATGCACTTATATTTTTATATCATGATCATATATGTCTTGTGTTTATTAGCTTTTAAATAAAAAATATAACGAATGTTTTCTCTTTAAATGATGATACTATAGGTGAGGGCACAACACATTTCATCAAGTTGATTCATAGGTTCATAAGTTTATTTCCATGCCTTCTTCAACAAAGCTTAATTGAAATTTAAGCTTAAAAATTGAGTGTTCTTTAAAGTAATGTCATTACAAGGTCTACTATGGTTCATCATGCTTCATTTTTCCAAAGGAAGCCAAAAGATACAAGAATTTATTAAAGAAATTTGAACTATTTGGACATGTTCTTGATTCCTTGATCACAAGTGCATAACTACCTCAATTCTCAACATTTGGAAGTGGTTATTGTATCTATAGGTTCTTATTATCATCCACAATAACTTTTCTTCATATAGAAAAAGTATTTGTACAATAAAGATTGTAAAAATTGAAAGGGGTTCCCAAGTCATTTTGATGCTCTAAGGGCTAGGGTTTTGAACTTATAAGGGCTATATCTTGTCCATCTTTTGAGATTTTTGAGTGATTCCAAAGATATGATTTTATTTAATGGGTTAACAACAAATAACTTCAAAAGTTTCAAGCAAATTTTGTGTAAAATATCACTAATGATTGAGAAATATTACAAGTCCTCTAGATAGGCCATCAAATTCCCTTATGTGACTTCAAAGAGTCATGACTTGAACAATTTTTATCTCCTTTAGCCCATTCCTTTTCCACAATTATCTTAAGATCTCAAAAGATTATAGGTCATCTTATGGATATTCATCAAATTCAAAGGATCATAACTTGTCTAATATTTTGAATTTTTGAGTAATACAAGTCTCACAATACTCTTTAAGGAGTCCACTTCAAGCTACCATCATTGATCAAAGCAAAATTTTGGAAGAATACCTTTTTTGGAATCAAAACATTATAGGTCTTAAAGAAAAAAACATAGAAAGTGAACACATTTTTCCTGATTTTGACCAAGCACAACTTCTAGCTCAAGCATCCAAATGATCTCTTTCTTGGCACATTATAAAGAATGCTACCTCATATTTCCAATCTATCAAGAATCAGGTCCTAAGGTTCCCTAAATCGTGCACACCATGAGTTCAAAGTCATCTACTTGAAATTGAATTTTCCTTCCAACTAAGAATTTGAAATCCATAATCCAGCTTCTAAACACGAAATTAGCACGCATTTTTGATTTAAACATGTTTAAAAAAGTTCCCGAGTTGAATTAAGGATCATAATGCAATAGTTAGCTGAGTTTTGAGCAAATTGAAGTCACACTTTTCTCTCTTTCGGGTTTCACTAATTTTCCCTCCAAACCTTACTATTGCTTCCAATTCTTTTCACCATTCACTCTTCTATAAATAGAGGGATATATTGAATTCACTTCCTCATGCTTGGATAGCCAAAATCACCCTGCCAAACTCTCTGCATAAGTCACTTTTCTGAGTTTTTGAATTCATCTTCTCTCCACTTTTCAATCCAATTTCTTTGTTGATTCTCTATCCTTGAACTTCACTGAAGCTAACAGAAGAAGAACCATACCTTGAAGTGTCCTAAATTGTGCTAGCCAAGTCCAGTTTCAGATAAATTTTCTGCTACATTGTTCAGGTAGAATTCTCAACCAAATTGAACCAAATAAATATCTATTCTATTATACTCATCCATCTAATTCTCACACTTCTTACGATTTTCATTTTCATTGAGAATTGAGAGTGATACTTGGAATTTTTCGTGCTCTCTATTTTTTTGGTTTTTTCCAAATCCAGCCTTTCTTAGCTTATACAAATTTGGCGTGAGGGTACCATTAGAATCATCTTGAAGAGACGAATCTAATGGTACCAGTCAGGTTCTCTAATTTTACCATTTGTGAAACTCCAACTTAGGCCGTCTAGAGGTTGAAGATGACCTATGTGTCGTTTTTTAGCCAATGATAGTGTGACATGTGATTTTTTTGAATCTTATCCAGTGCACCTGTTTTACCATGCGCGCGTCATAGGAACCCTAGGATCTGATTACTTTCATTAGTCAGACTTCATCCAACGCGCCATATTTTAAGTCACTTTTAATTATTAAAAAAAGATTTGGTGTTATTTTCAAAGAAGACCATGATATGCAAAACGTGTCTGATCCGTTGGATTAGCTTACTAACACGTTTTACCTCTCATCAAATGGTCCATATTTTTCTGACTTTATTTTTATTTCTGATTTTTTATATTTAATTGTTTTAAACTTCAAAAAATCCTAGAAAATCATTTCTGACCCAAAAATTATGAAAAAATTAAGAAAAATATTTTCAAATATTCTCTTTCTAATTTTTATTTTTTCACAATTTTATTTTCAGATTTGATATTTTTTATGATTTTTCTTTTGTTTGACTTGTTTTTTATTGTTTAAAATACTTTTTGATACTTTTAAATTATGAAAAATTCATAAAAATCTTTTTCTTTATTTCTGACTTTCTAAATTTTTTTTTAGAATTTTATTTTGATTTTTATTATTTCTTATCATTTTTTTATTTGCTTAAGTGATTTTAAATAATTCTAAAAAATACTTTTCTGTTTTAAAAAATTACCAAAATTTTTGTATCAATACTTGAGATCATTTATGACCTTGTTACGTTTTCTTCTAATTTTTATTTGATACTTTGAATGTGATTTTCTTTTTTTGCCTTTTATTTTCACTTAATAATAAAGATTTAAAAATCATTTTTACATTCTATCTTGCCTTTTAAATGCAATTTTATATTGAATTAATTCTGGATGATTTTGAATTATGTAACTTTTGATCATGGGCTTCATTAACATCAATGGATCTTGGGTTATGAGTTTAATTCCACCAAAATGGATGAATAATTGTAATGATAGTTTGATTAAAATCTTTGGTTCAAATATTTACCCTCACTCTTCATCTTATCCCTTTCTTACTTGTGCTACATGTTGTTAGAGGATGATCTACATATCATTTCTCCAAACATATGGTACATAAATTGCTATTGACCGACCTCAAAATATGCACGACTTCTATATAAGTCCACTTACGATTTCTTAACATAGTGCTAAATTTTATCCCGATTCCAGAAAGTATCATTCGTGGCCCAAACTTATGTTTGCAAGCTCAAGTATGTTAATTTGAAAACTTTGATCCAATAACCTTGGGGTTCATTGTTAGGAAGCTTTGGTCTTATCAATCCTCTAATGAACCATCATAAATTTTGGTCTAAGTGAATAATTTAAACATCGGTTATCATTTGTTGTTACCTGAAGAATTTTGAAATGAATAACATACTTGATCAAAAGCAAATGAAACTTGTTGTTGAGAAGCTTTGATTTTATCAATCTTCTAATGAGTTTTCAAATACAACTTTCAATATGGTCATTCAACTAACCTCTAATTCGTAACTCATTGATAAATTGATTTTATTATGTATTTTTATTGATGTCCTTTATCTCATGTCTTTATTCTTATGAACCATTTACTTTAGCATATACATTTCATGATATTTTCATCTTTGCTCACTTTAGCCTTTAATTTTCCTTTTGAAGATACTTAATAAACAACTTGAACAATAAAAATCTATAAGGTTACTGGGACTATTTGGTTATTATCCTTGGAATTATGGAGTTATGGACCTCTTGGACTTAGGATTAGAGACCTTGACCACCCTTGAGACCTTGTAGCTCTGAATGTTATTTTGTATGGAGTTCTTGAGGTTTACCCCAAGACATTGGGATGATTTTCTTTGTGTGATGGTTATTCTGATTATATGCTTTATTTGCAATTGGGAATTCATTTGTATAAAGCTTTTACTCTGCCCAATTTTTTAGAAGACTTAATACATCTGAAGCTTAATATTCTTAAGAGATTTACTATCTTTGTTTGTTCGGCTTTAATCGAAAGGATGGGAATTCACATTCACTCTTTGTGTCAAGTGTTGGCTTCTCGTTTGTTATACGGTTCTTTTCCCTAGCTTTTACCTTATTCTTTAGGATAGTCCCTTCATCTCCTCCCATTTTCTTTAATTTCAAAAATCTTCTCCCTCCTTTTCAAAACTCTTCTAGTTTTCTAACTTGAACCGCTTTCAAAATAAACTTGGACTTAGGTCCATGCATTTTCAAAAACACTTTCTTAATAAAACTCTAACCAACTTAAGAATACTTTGACATTTTTTATGAGAAGACAAAAAGTCAATTAATCTCATTCAAGCCATTTTTTCCATTTTGGGTTTTTATTTTAAATTTTTTTCAAAATGTTAGACTCTTGTCAATCCTTGTAGTGATGTGAATTACTATACTTCTACGGTATATAGTGAAGCGAGATATTTTCCACTTGGGTGTTGAGCGAGGCTTTGTTGATTTTTAAATCGAAGCTATATCTTCCACTTTGAGATGACGTAAATTCTCCTTTCTCATAATCGTGGGTAGTAAGTATGTTCTTCCATTAGGATATGATGATGATGTCTCATCTCTTAAAATTAACCAACACACTTATGTTTTAAAAATTTTAAAGGTGAACTATGAGTATCTTGATCCCCTATTGCACGGAAGGTGGCATGTTGGTACTAAAGGTTCACAACTGTGTCGGGTGAAAAAATTGTAAAAAATATTTCTCTTCCCATCTCCACCATCTACTTTTATACAACACTTATAGCAAAAAATACATAAACTTTCAAAGAGGTTCCTGTGGAGTACCGTAGATGTTTAGGGTGCAAATACCTTCCATTTGCATAACCAACCCCCGTACCTAGATTCTCTCCCCCTCTCTTTTTTGGGTTATTCGCTCATTTCCCGATACTCTGGAAAAAATAAAGCGCGATGGAGATTTTTATTTGATCTGTGTTAGTTAAGTCAATTCAATGGCTTAGTCTCAATGTTTCTACCACTACACTTTTAAGGACATAGGCAGAGGATCTGGGTCATCTGCCTTGTACTCAAGATCAATGTCAAATGATAACTTAATAACTTGCACCCTATCCAAAACCCATTGAGTGTAAGGTTCTTTTACCACAACATTCTTTCTTTCAGCCTTTCTTTTATTAACCCTATTCCAAGCTCGAATGTTCTTGTTGAACAACTCTTGGTCATTTTTCCCCATGTCATGAATGATTAATTATTGAAGTTATTCATCAGAGGGTTTATCCTCCAAAGGGGACCTTAGTTGTTGTAAAGCTAAAGTGGGATTGTAATTGATGCAACCATGTGACCCAATCAACAGAACATTCAGATAATCTCCACAATTGTAAATGATATCTCTAATATTTAGCTTTCTCGCATACCACAACACAAAATCAACAGTAAGAGATCTTAATTTTTAAGGCCACTCAAATCGTGTTCATGTTTTAATCATATAATATTCTCTGTAGAGATGTGACATAAACCAAGAATGTAGGAGCGGGATACAACAGTTCAGCGTACCCCTCCCCTTTTTGTAACGAGTGTGAAAAGCATAGTAAATATCAGCAAGAAAAGCAGGACTTTGGTATGCATTCAAAGCTTTCACGCCCCAAAACACACTAATAGATGCAGGGTCAATATAGTCCAAAGTGTGAGGAAACAGAATTACACCAAAGATAAGTAGTCCTAAATAATAAACACGAGACTCCCATTCTTTGTTACTTGCAAAAGAAAGGGCATTAGCCTCCAAATATTGTCCTTTAACCCCTTATACATCACCTTCTTTTTTGTAATTAAGAGAAAATTCAGGATAAGGGATCCCTAAACCATTTGTTAAGTCATTAATGTCAATATTTTGTCCAATTCCCACATAATGTTTTTCCTTAGAAAAATTCAAGAGCCTATCAAATTCTTTCAAAGTCGGCGCTAGTTGAAAGTCTTGGAAGGTAAAACACTTCAACGGGGGATTGTAGAATTAAACCAGGGCATAAATAGCATCCAATTGTACATCCACCTTTGTCAACTCAAGGGTATCCCCATAACGGTGAGTAAACATCTTCAAAGATTTTTCAGACAATTTCCCTTTGATGGTCTTGATCTTCATCATATCTGGCTTGAGGGCACTAACACGGACAAGTTATTTCCCTCTGGCATTCATTTTTAAGACAATTCACCAAAAGAATTTGATTATTTTTTTAAAATCCTATGAATAAGACAGACAAAAAGAATGAAGAATAATAAATATGTGAAATGTAAGACATATGAATACATGGTTGTGTGGCATAGTAACGAAATTACATGAAAGGTATCCTTAGTTGGTAGGCTCCTATTTTGGCCGACACATATTCTATCCTCCCCATAAAGTGAGTTTCTTAAGGGTATCATAGATAACACTAGAGGAAAAGGCATAAGGGCCTCCCTTAAGCGGAGCCTCTTTGTAAATCAAAACTTTTGTCTCTAAGGTCGTGAAAGGTTTCACCATGAGGTTTTGGTTTAAGGGTTATACAAAAAAGTCATAGGTTTCATTCCAAAATCCACCCCCCCCCCCAACAGGATACCCCTTGAGACATATTTCTCTCTTGGAATTCCACCGACTCAAGGGGAAGTCGTCTCAGAAACTTAATAGGGATGATGTATCCCCTTGGCCAATAGACTAACCTTCTTTCTAAGGTTTTTTTTTTTGAAAATATAATTTTGAAAAGAAATCACACCACAAATAAATATAATATGACAAAGAAAATGTAAATAAGAATAAATATACCAAAATAATAAATAAATGTAAAGAAATAGAAAAATAAAAACTCTAAATCCAAAGAAAGGCTTCTAACCTTAGGGTAATATTCCCCAGCAGAGTTGCCAGCTGTAATAACAGGTTTAAAAAAAAGAGTCGCCACCATTAATTTTTAACCGAAGGAAAGGAAAAATATAAAGGATAACCCTAATTTGTGAATTGCGGAGTTGTTAGACGAAATTCGCAGTTAATGAGAAATATCTCTGTAATCCTTTTTGAAAATAATATCTCGAGTTTATTAAGTTAGTTGAAAATTGTTAGTAATTTGATTGGTCGGATGTTTTCGACTATGTTGTGCAACATGAGGAAAATAACATTTTTAATGCATGAGAAAAAAAGAATTTTAATGCAATTAAAATATTTGAATGAGTTAGTATTTAAAAATAAATTTCAATAAAAAAATAAACAATTTTGGAATTTATTATTAAAATAAAAATATTAAAAAATATTAATTATGCAAAATAATAGAAAATAAATAAATAAATAAATGAATTTATAAAAATAAAGTAATTTCAATTAATTTACGCAAGGGAGTGCAAAATCAGTTTTGCTAGTAAAATGCTGGGGGTGTAAATAACAGGGCCCAAATCCAGATATTGGATTTGGCCCAAAACGTAGGGGGGTGAATATTTGACCTAAGTAGCAAAACTGGGGGGTGCAGGAAATAAGGGCCCAAGTCCAAATGTTGGACTTTTCCCAGAATGCATGGGGGTACATCCTTCAGTCGTAGTAGCAAAACCAAAAAAACTTTGGAATGCGGGTAACAATGAGCCTAAGCCCAAACAAAATTTGTATGATCCGCTTGGAAATAGTATGTGGGAGTCTATGGCGTTAACGTACGCTGCGAGGTTACAAGCGTTGGATTATGATCACATGGTCATGATTATCGCTCCCTCTTCTTCGATGTTCTCTTGCTTCTCTCTTCTCCTACAACAACAACCACCAATGAACCCTAAAAACACAATCGGCAGTGCCACGACCCCAAAACCAACGAATATGATTCCCAAACAACAACCATAAATCACAAAACAATCATGCAAGCCCCAAGCTAAGTGTACAAAATTACCTCTTTTGCCGTAGATATCCAAGCTTGGTTCAACTTTGCTTTTTATGATCCCTTTCCTTGTTGTCTTCGCAGGTTTCAGAGATGGCGACGAAGACGCACAATGATGATGATGATGATAGACGTGCGACGGTGGTGACTATAGAGACCAGATCTAGGGTTTTAGAAGTTGAAACCAAGATCTTCGATTGAAGAACTGTGACTTCGAGAGTGGGATTCACGGTGATCTAAAAAGGGTTTTGAAAACCTTGTTCTCCTCCTCTTCTCCTTCTTTCTCTTCTAATTTCCTCCTCTCTTTATAATTTATAGGGTTTTTATAGGTTTTTTAGTTAGATATATTAGGAAATTTTGTTTGTAATTTTCGGTTACAAATCTGAGATTGAGTGGAGATTCAATAAATTAAAGATTTGATTGAAACCTATTGTAAATTGATTCGTGTAAATGTATTTTTTTATTTGTTTAGATTTTGTTTGTAAATTAGTTATTGATCGAGATTGTAAATGATTTGTATTGGTTGAGATTTTATTGAAAATCTTATGATTTGGACTGATTTTGAATCAATAAACTAATTATGCAATATTAGATTTGTTTCATATTTGATTATGGGCTTGCTTAGTGGCTTAGGGTTTCTGATGAAATTGATGAACGACCGCTACAGATGCATTGAGAATTAGGGTTTTATGGCCCTTTGTTGACTTAGTCAACGTTTCAGAAAATGATAAAATTATAAATTTAATAATATTAACAATTAAGCAAAGATTCATTTATAGTTATTTATGTTTAATAAAAGTAATAATAGTAAAATAATAATAATTTGCATGAGTGTTGACTTCAGTCAACAAAAACATGATGGTCTTCCAAGAAATGAAATATGGGCCTGCAAGCAAAACAAAGTTACTCCCATTATATCATCTTCAAACAAAAATGAACATGGGCCTTAAAAAACAAGATGACCCGATCTGGGCCTCTAGCCTTAACAAAATCTCTAGTCCAACAAAAAATAACACCCCCCCTTTGTCTATTCTAAACGAGCCTCACAATGCAATAGGTCATCATGATTTATGCACAAAAGAAAACAACCTTAATGGGCCATCAGATTTTGATGGCCGTCTTGAAACATACACCGCCTCTTATGCATTTTAAAAACCCCTATTTTAGAATGAGGACCAAAAGTACACCAATTGAAACAAAATAATTTTATAATTTTGGCGACATAGTAATAATATATAAGTAAAATGAACATCGAAATTGACAGGGTAAATTTGGGTATGACAAAAGTGTTTTTTATTCCTTAAGCCAAGGAAGTGTGTTTTTTGTCCAGAATGGAGTTTAAGGTCAAACCACTGACCTAATATATAATATTATGGTGTGAATTAATCAGCTGATGCTAGACATATGCAGAGGAAGGATGTCAGACCAAATGTCTTACCTTGTGTGAGAAAATAATCTTATCTGACAAATGATAAATACTTTGAAGGGAGTTGAGTATTTGTTTATCCTCTAAGAAGGTTGTGCATGAGACAAATGGTGAATAGTTTTACAGGAGACTAAGTATTTATCTGAAGAATTATGCAATTCTGCATTCTGAACATTGTGTTTTAGAGAGTATGTGAGAGTTTATTTCTCTCCATAGAATTTAGTTGTCTAGAAGAACTTGGACGAGCTTCATTGGCTGTGTTATATTAGGAGCTTCTTAAAGGATTTATATGCACAATAAGTCCTTTAAATAATGATTCAAGAACCAATGTAACTAGGTTTTATATTATGAAGCTGATGTCCCACAAGATGTCTTAACATTATGATTGTTGATGGATGTTTTGAATGCTTGAGATTATGCATATGGAGTTGGCTCGAGCATTATTGTCAGAAGTGGCATTTCTGACTTTATGGATTAGAATATGGAGAGTCTAATCTTGACTACGGTAGTATACTTGGTGAATGCATGGCTACCTTGTTAAAGACGTCCAAAGTTGTTTTTGGACGGTGCACAATGATTTTGGTGGAAGTTTCTCCTCAAATAACATTTCCTTTTGACCAAGATTATTACTATATTCAAGGATCCTTATTTCCCTAGTAGATTAACCCATTTTTATATAGGGTTCTCATTTCCTCTTTCACCCAGTAAGGATTTGTTGTATCCATAATTCTTATGGCTTTTTTTTCGGGTTTTATGAGTTGTGCTTGGGTCTAGTTTTATGAAGGCCTCCTTTGCCAATTTTCGGGTAAAATGAGAGAGAATGTGATAGCTCAAATGTTGAAGCCACAAGATTTTCTTATAGTTTCTATCCACAAATGTCATATAAGATGCTTGATCCTGTTTTTGTGTCTTGTTTTGTGACATGTGACATGAGTTATGAACACAATTGTGACCTGTGTTCTGATTTACCAGGAGTGGTGGTTGATTTGTCTAGGTCAACTATTGGCTGCTGATCAAAAAGTGGTTAAGTAATCTCTTATGCCACCAGTGGTCTTATGTGACAAGGAATGGTTCCTGGTTTGAAGGGGAGTGTCAGCTACCTTCTTCCTCATATACATCAAATGACTTCAGGAATTTCTACTCCTTTTCTTGAAGGTGTTGATCTTTGGTGATGTGTTTCATACTACAATAGAGCTCATTCAAAATGCTTGAAAGAAGATGTCAAACAAAGATGTCCCAACATCTTTACTGAAGGCAGACTCCATGTTGTTGTGTTGATGTGATCAGTAGTTTCTTCGGACTACTATTGGTGAATGGTTTTATTCATTCTTGTAATATTGATTTGTAATTTTATTGTATTTGTTTTAGCCAAAATTTTCCAAAGAGGGAGATTGTATGTTCCTTAGTTTTATGGATTGGCATTAACTTTTGTAAATAAAATATAGCAGTAATATGTTAGATAGGATGTGTTAACTTTCTAACAGGAACAAGTTGAGTAAGAAGTTCTATCTTATGTTAGGACATGTTGAGTTGAAGTATTTCAACGTCTAGAACAACATGTCAGATAAGATGTCCTATGAAAGAGCATACGGCATCGCGTCTGAGCTGAAGTGGACAGTTAGATTCTAATATGATTTAAATGATATAGAATATAGTGACAATATTATGTAATCCTATGTGGCGTCGATTTTAAGGTCAAGAAGAATCAAAGAAGAATATTGAAGAATTTACAATTTCTAAATTTGGAGATAATTTAGGAAGAATTGATTGAAGACCTTGATTATAGAAGAAGTTATTACTGATTGTTACAACTGATATGTTGTATTTTGAAGGCCTAAATCCAGATGGGAATAGGTTATAAATAGAATCTTTGTAACCTTTGATTTGTACCAGCCGAGAATAATAAAGATGTAATCATTAGGGTTGAGTCTGTTAGCCACTCTCTAGGAGAGTTGGTGTGTGTGAACCACTCGGGTTATGAGATGGTCACTATTGTTCTCACTCAAAAGTTATGAAGTAATTAGTTGAGTATTGTTCTCGGAGGAATCTTTTAAGCAACTCCAAGTTATGGTCTTAGTCAAGAATCTTGGCTAGAGATTGTCATGGAAGTGTGTCTTCCTGTTTGTTCAGAATTGTGTTGATCCAGTCGCTGTCTGTGATTGAAGAGGGATCAAGGAGGGCCTCATATCTAGGTGAGTCTTATATAGAAATATATAAAGGGTAGTGATTAAGTGATTAGGCCGTAAAGTAGAGGTTTGTTGTATGGTCTATGAATTGATACTCTCATAGTGAATTTGTCCCTGGCTTGGTATGCCCCCGGAGTAGGAGAGTTGCTCCGAACTGGGTTAACAATTATATTGTGTTATTTATTCTTTTTAGTATTATTTTTAATTTTTTATGCCTTGCCTATTTTTTATGTTAGATCATATGTCTCAACATGCCATAGGACATCTGAGTTCTGTCATACCAGAATTTTATACGTGTTGAAAATGCTTAGTTTAGGTTTGAAAACCATTAAGCATGACCTTTAGGCTTGATCTTTAGGTTATGCTTACACAATTATCTTTTATGTATCATATTCTTACATGTGTAGATACCATGTTTAGAATTGGTTTAAATGTTTGCTTTAGAAGTTGAAACTTGAAGCATGTTTGTGTTCTGCCCTTTTGGTATATGAACTTGGTGTTTGTAAACTCTCTTTATTTTGATGATTAGGTAGATACCTTTGAGTAGAAATCCTTGTTTTAATAACATGTTTAGGTTGGGTTTGTTAAATCTTGAATCCTTTGTACTTAATGCTTGTTAAATATGTAACAATTTGAGTGCATGTCTTAGCTTTGCCAAGGTTTATTGATGATTAGGAGCATGATTAGGTTGTAACCTTAATGCTTAGGCTTTGTAATGTAAATCCATGATATAAATTATTTCTTTCTAAATTGTATGAGTTCCTATATTTCCTAAGTCATCTCATCTTTGCATGATAAGTAACAATGTGTGCTTGACACCATCAGCCTTCAGCGCTTGTGTGATTGTGAATTGCTTGTTTTTGGTTTGTAATGCCTTATGGTAGAACCATTTGAGCATGACCCTTAGAGGACCTTAGTGGGTTTATTGAGTATTTACTTTGACATACCTTTGCTCAATGATTGATGACTTTTAAGCATGATTAGAGTTTAGGCTCTTACTTATTTCCTACTTATGTTGATGTTCAACGTTTACACCTAGGTGTTTGGTTGGCTTTTGAGCTATCTCTCTTGATGTTTATGTGCTTGTTTTCTTGACATCACATGTTCCCCATAGGAATTATTTCGTTCATTCTTGTTCAAGGTTTAACTAAAGTAGACCCTAGTATTGGTATCCATGCATGACAATATTAGGTAGTTCCCTTAATCCTCACACATAGGTCCATCTTTCATGCTAACATTAGGTTGTTTTCCCTTTTTATCCAAAATTTAGGACCATTGTACTTGAAAATATTAGGAATTTAGTCTCCCTTAGACATTTTTCCCCTTTTTAATCTTTAAAACAAAAACTTCTTTTTCTTAATAAAAAACTCAAAAAAACATAATTATAAAGTGATGACCCATATGTCATGAGCCTTAAGTATTGGGAGAAGTATGAGGTGGTACATTCTGACCATTGTGCTTCCTTTCAATTATAGTCTTTAATATGGTTCAAATATCAAAAAATTTTAAAAGTAAGCGGAGAAGTAGTAAGTGTCCCCCCAGTGGAATCTATTTTCTATCATCCTAACAAACACACTCAAGCAATTCAAATCTTTTGTCTTCAGAAATTTTTCTTTTGAAAACCTTTTCAGGTAAGAACATGTTAATTCCTTTCTATGAAAAATGTGTGGGTCTCCAAATGTCAAGCTGTAGCATCGTTCATAAAAAAACAAATAAACCAAAACTTTTTATAAGAACTACGGGGCTCTGATTCTCTATTTCATGACGGTGATATGTATGCACGAGGTTTCGAAACCGAGGCGAGCTCAATAATAAAAAAAAACTTTCTTTTTATTTGTATATTATTCTCTAAATTTATGCATTTCCCTTAGCTTGTTAACTTTATATTGAAACACCCTTTTATTAGAACAACAAGAGTGAGTCTCGTTGAGTACAACGAGGGTGAGGGGTGATAATATCTCCCCCTTACGTAATTGACTCCCTTACCCTTTATCTTAGTAGCAAGACCATGATTTCTCCTTTCTCAAGTTTACTTTATGTTTTACTCTCCCTTCTTTGGGATAAATAACATTTGATGGTTACTTCATTGTTTATTATTTTCCTAGTTGGTTCACAATAGAGCGTCCATCTTCATCAGTGAAAACTATCATTATTGGAAATCTTGTATGCATATCCATATTAACTCGAATGATAAGGGAGTATGGAATGCCATTACCAATGATCCTAATAAAATTATAGTGGTCGATTCTAATAATTTTATCACACCTAAACAGGAAGCATAATGGGATGATAATGATAAGAAGTTGTGGGCTTATGATTGGAAATCACAAAATATTCTCATATCTATGCTCGGAGTTGATGATTATTATCGTGTTTCCTATTGTGAGACCATAAAATCTATGTGGGACACATTATAAGTTTACAATGAAGGAACTAATGAAGTCAAAAAAACTAGAGTCAATACATTGAATCAAGGGTTTCAACTATTTTACATGAATCATGGTGAAACCATTATCGACATGTAAAGAGGTTCACTTATCTCATAAACCATTTGAATGAACTTGGAAACAGGTTTCCAATGAAATTGCTAGTAATAAAGTTTGGAGGTGTCTTAGTAGGAAATGGAAACCTAAGGTCACCGTGATCAAGGAAGCTAGTGATCTTATAACACTAGACCTCACTACATTATGAGCAAGAACTCACTTGCTTAGAGAAACATGATAAAAATCTTGAGAAGAAGCTAAAGAAGGAGAAATGCAAAGAAAATGAGGTAGAAAAGAATTCCATTGCTCTAAAGGCTTTTAGTTAGAGGTCCTCAACAAATGAGAAGAGGGATAGTGAAACAAGTGACGACGAGAATTCAGATGATGAAGAAATGGGGATTTTTGAGAAAAGGTACATTAGAAGAAATATAGTAAAGCACTCCGACAAAAACCTCAACAAATTTCAAATAAAATAAATCATTTCAAAGGAAGATGATAATAAGAAAGGAAAATTAAGAGGTTTGTGTTACAATTGCACAAAACTATTCATTATAAGTCGGAGCATCCAATTCTTGACAAAGATAAGGAAAATGGTCAAACACAAGAAATATAGCAAGTTTGGAAGAGCTTATGCTGCTTGGGAAAGTCATAGTGATTCCTCAAGTAATAAAAGCTTAAGTGATACTAAAGTAGAGAAAATGTTTGTCTCACGGCCCATCAATGTTAAAAGAATAAAAAGAATGTAAGTCATTATAAATATGAACATGTTGATAAATTGTCTAATTATGAGTTACAATTAGCTTTTGAAAATATACAAAGAGAAGCGATAGGTTTTTGAAAATATAAAAAGTTAGCTTCACATAAAAAGATCATTTCAAAACTAGAAGCTATGGTTTTAGAAACTGAAAAAGAAAATGGAAGCTCTAAAGAATTATATGGTATATAGTCTAGAAGTTAAGAAGGGGGATGAAGAACCTTCATAGTTCGATTGTGGAACTTGTCACATTCGGAAAAAAGAGTCTAAAACTCTTAAAGCCAAATTGGACAAGACATCAGAACCAAAGGTTACATTTTCTATTGATTTCTAAAAGCTTAAAAAGTATTTGAAACCACGTAAAAAGAGTAGATTTGTTAAAAAGGATCCAAATATCAAAAGTAAATAACATAGTTTGATTTGTCACTATTGTTGCAAGAATGGACATACTATTGAAAAATGCAAATTTTGGAGTTTTTGGGTTCCTAAAGGTGTTTTTCAATGGTTTCCCAAATGCAACCATGATTTCACTCACTCTCAATGACCCAATAAAAATTGGGTACCTATCACTTTTATTTAATCTTTTAGGTTGAATATCTTGGATCTACGGGGAGAAGGTGAATTCTTGATAATGGATGATCAAGGCATATGATGGGTGACATTTCCCTATTCATCTAATTTGTATCAAAGAAGAAAGGTTTTATTTCCTATGGAGACAACAACAAAGGTGAAATACTTGGAAAAGGTAGTGTAGGTAATCCCTCGTATACTACAATCTTCGATGTTATGTTAGTTTAAGGTTTTAAACATAATCTTCTTAACATAAAACATAATGACAATCGTTAGTAGCAGTAATTTATGGAAAATAATTGTAGTTGATATTTATAATAACGACCTCAATAGTAGTAGGAAAGTAATAGCAGAAAATAACAGAAAAACTTTTATAAATTAAAATAGCAGTAGAGGTAAATTAGTGTCAGAAAATAATAGCTTCATTGATTTAAATGAAAATGATTGGTCATTGGAAATCTTAGTAGAATTAAATTAATAGGACTTGGATGATAATAGTATTGTATATATAACTTATTGTGATGTTGTTGTTATTAATTGTTGAAGTTGCAGGTGAATTTTGTTGTGTTGCCTCTATTGATTGGCAATTATTGAGTTGTAGGCTTATGCCAATGTTGTCATATGTTATTGTTGCTTTGTTGTGTTTCATAAAGTGGTTGCAAACATAACATATCATGTTGGAGCTGATGCTCGTTAAGTTGGCATGGATTGGCAAACATAAAGTTGAAGGCTTATGCCTTGTTGATGCCTCTATTTATTGGCAGATTTCTAAGTTGGGATTTCTGCTCCAATGGTACCACATGCATGTGCATAAAAAAAGTCGCATTTCATGATGCATCCCGAGTTGTCGTGTGGATGAATTAATTACGTTAAATGTTGATAAAAAGTTGTGAAGTGGTGAACTGTATGAACTAATTCTAATATATTATTTATCGTACATCTGATTATATTGTTTGGTATCTCACCCCTTTGATTTAAATGTTCCCTCTATGTTGGTAACACACATGTAATCCAGAGTGAAGGAGGTTTACTTTCAGTAGTTTGAGTCGTTGTCATTGCTCTGATACGTAACACTCGGGGGATGAACGCTTGTGGCTTTATTGTTGTTATTATTTTAGTTGTTGAACTTTAAGTTGTTTTCCGTTGAATGCTTATTATTTCAATTTGTTTCAGTTGGATAAAGATGTTACATTCTTATATGTTGAACATTATGATTCCGCTACGTGGTTATGAAAGTTGTTAGTTTTTAAGAGATTATATTATGTTGTTGTTGGTTCGTCCATGTTTAATGTGTTATGTATAAGTAATGAATGTCGTTGTTTTAAGTTGAAATTGTAGCATCCTAATTTTGTTGTTGAATTTTTATAACTTTGATTTCCTAATAATTATTGGGTAGAATTTGGGTGTTACATGACCAGCCTGATATACCCGATGTTTTACTATCTTGTTAATGGCTTTTATCATACGCTTCTGGTACATTTGACCATGACAAATAGTCGCAAGTCTTTTCTCGTAAATCAAGTTTATTTGGTCCAGTCTTGTCTGAATCCACTCATCTTCGTCTAAACCAGAGTCTTTCATAATCCTTAGAGAAGGAATCTTGACTTCAACGGGTAGGACTGCTTCCATACTATAGACTAGAGAAAATGGGGTTGCCCTTGTCGATGTTCGTACTGAAGTGCATTAGCCATGGAGAGTGAAAGGTAACATTTAATTCCAATATTTATATGTCACTGTCATCTTATGTATAATCTTTTTGGTGTTCTTTTTGACGGCTTCCATCGCGCCATTCATCTTCGGTCAATACAGAGAAGAATTATGGTGCTTAATCTTGAACTCCATGCAGAGTTCTATGATCATGGTATTGTTAAGATTAGTACCATTTTCCGTGATAATCCTTTCGTGGATGCCATGCTGACCGAAAATATTATGCTTGATGAACCGAGCCACTACGTTCTTGGTGACAGAGGAAAATGAGGCTGCTTCGACCCACTTTGTGAAATAGTCAATAGCAACGAGGATAAACCAATGTCTGTTGGAAGCAGTAGGCTTAATTTCTCCAATCATATCAATTCCCCACATTGTAAATGGCCAAGGAGCAGTCAAGATATTTAGAGGAACCGGGAGAACATGTACTTTGTCGATGTATGTCTGGCATTTATGACAGGTTCTGGATTAATGATGGAAATCAGTTTCCATAGTTGACCAATAATAAACTACTCTCAGTATCTTCATATCTATAGTATGTCCGCTGAAGTGAGTACCAAAGATACCTTCATGCATATCTCCCATAATTTTCTCAGCTTCATTATTGTCCACACAACGAAGCAGAGTTGAATCATGGTTGCGCTTGTACAAAATTTTGTTACTCAGGAAGAACTTAGTAGAGAATCTCCGTAGGAATTTCTTGTCATTGCTAGATGCTCCTTCAGGATACTCCTGAGTTTCGAGGTACCTCTTTACTTCATGAAACCAAGGCTTCTCTTCTACTCCGTTAGTGTCAACTTCGTAGCAATGTTCCAATTCCTCCAGTCTTCCGATAGTAATTCGAGGAGCTTCCTTTTCCAATCTGACTTTGAACGTAAATGACATCGTAGCCAATGCGTCTGCCAACTTGTTCTCTTCTCGTGGGATATGTGCAAAAGTGATTTCCTCAAAGTACGGGATTAAGTTCAACACATGCTCTCTATAAGGAATGAGATTCGAGTGCTTCATATCCCATTCTCCCTTGATCAAAATAATTACTAAGGATGAGTCCCCGTATAAATTAAAGAACTTGATCCTCAGATCATTAACAGCTTTTATGCACATGATGCATGCTTTGTATTTGGCCATGTTATTGGTACAATCAAAGCATAATCTGGCGGTAAACAGCGTATGGAAACCTTTGGGAGAGATAATCACAAAACTGATTTTGTTACCAAGTGTGTTGGCAGCTTCGTCTAAAACCATAGTCCAACCGGATCCTAGTTCAAGTCCTTCATACGGTCCAGGTTCTCCATAATTTGAGACTAGCATAATATTCTCATCCAAGAACTCGAAATTCATAGACTGATAGTCGTCTACGGCTTTATGAGCCAAATAATCTGCCAGTATACTTCCTTTGATTGCTTTCTAAGTGGTGTACTGAATGTCGTATTCTTTCAAGACCATTTGCCATCTGGCTATCCTTCCGGAAAGAGCGGGCTTCTCGAATATGTAATTTATAGGTTCCATTTTAGAGATCAATAAAGTATTATGGGTCAACATATACTGTCTTAGTTAGTGAGTGTGATACGGTGGGAGAACTGACTTTTTGTTTAGCGTTTGTGTTCGCGAATGTTGCGGTTTAGCAAGAGTTGCCACCGACTTTTCTTTTATCCAAAAGGAAAGGTGAAAAAGCACAGGAAAGACCTTTAGAGATGTTTGCTTGAGTTCGTGGGGTAGATTATGAAAAGGGAAGGTGCTAGCACCCTTTTCATCCATGGTTTTCCATGGGCTCTTAGTTACTCACTAGATAACTTGCTTTTGTTTAAATGTGCTTGTGGTGTGGGTTTTGAAAGTATTTTGAAAACGTCTTTGTAATGGTTCTCGTCTCTATAAGAACGCGTACAAAGTGTTTGTTTGGAAAATAGTTCAAAGATGTGTAGGTGAAATGTGTTTTTGAAAGTGATTTTGAGAAGGTGTCTTTGTAACGGTTCTCGTCTCTATAAGAACGCGTACAAAGTGTTATCTTAAAAAATGTTTCAAAATGAGAGTGTTTTGTGTGTAAAATGTTTTTGTTATGAGCAAGCGAGCAACTAAGAGCGAACCTACCTACTCAAAAGGTATTAGATGTTCTTTTCCTCCTCCTTTAAATGTTGCTATCTTACCATTGATTTGGTAAGAAGCCCTATCGTTAGACTTGAAGGGACGGATGTTGGGACGTTTGTATAGTCATAGAAGGAATCCTATGGGACATTTTAGCAATTCCATTTTAGGGACTAGATCGTTTATCGAAGGAAACATCGAGGGTCAACGAGGGACTACGATCTTTTATCGATGGTATTTTGCTGAAACGCCCATGTTCGAGGGACATGACTATTTTTCCGATAGGCCACAAAGTGGGATTACCCTGAGGGGGCTAGTGTGCAAGCGTGTTTGATTACATGCATTTTATTCTTGATTAGGGTGATCTATTTGTTGATTTCATATCTTTCCATACACACCCTAGTTACTAACAATGTATGAAAGTAATAAAAGTGCGGAAAGAAAGGATTCTATGCTATTAGAATCATTAGGGGGATGGGGTGTACAAATTTATGAATGGGGGGTTGCGAGAAAATAAATCCTAATTATTTATTACAACCATATTGAAATAATAATGCAAGAAAGAAAAGGGACCTTATTTTTAAAAAAGGGTTTTTGTGTTAATGAATAAAAAAAGGGAAATGAATTAGCTTAGTAAAAATAGAAAATATTTTTATGCCTTTTTTATATTGATGAAAACAGTTTTAATGTTGAAAGTGATAAAAAGGAAAATAAATGGGATATAGACCCAGCGTGCTGCTACAAGCAATACAAACAGAATCAGAAGTTCTGTAGTCAGGAGCGCTATGACTCAGCAGGAAACATCAGTGGATATCAGAAGTTTTGAGTTGGTAAACTCTGAGGTCCTACAAGAAACGTTAGAGGGAAAATGCAGAAATTCTGGGTGGTATTCAGACAGTGAGCCAAAAGTCAAAGGTTCTGTATTACACTAAAGTAGTGAGTAAACCCCAAAAATTCAGTGTATTGTCAGCATGTAAAAATCATAAACTCTGAGTGTCTAAAATAGCAAGGGGAAGCATCAGCAGTTCAGTGTGTTTGACATGTAGGGAGAACTCAGAAGTTCTGTGTTGTGTTAGAATAGTGAGTGAATCATGGAAGTTCTATGTAATAGAAGGATGAGTGAAAAACAGAAGTTTTGTGTTACATTTCAACTCTTTCCTTATATCAATCAACACAAAGATGACTTATTCAGTTTTCAGCAAACAGTAAATCAAAATGATAAAAGTACAACAGTTTATGGAAGTTCTGATCCTGGTCCTTAGTCTAGCCTTAATCAGGATGTTCTGATCCATAGTTTTTCTACTTACGCAGTGACATGGACAATATCAATACTATGATATTTACATGTTTGATGATATTCTGAATGAAAAGATGCAGAGTCAGGGAGACTTACCTTGAACATGGAGCGTGTGTTTGGAACTTGAGTTGCTGCTTTCCGATATTCTGGAGTCAGCAAGAACAACAGAAGAGAGAATACCAAATTCTTTTACTTCAAGGGAAGAACAAAGGTTGTGGTTTTCTGTTTGGGAATTCTGGATTTTTTATGAAGGTATCATAGTTTTCTTTTCTTTCTTTTGATGATTCTCTCTGTAAAAGCCAACAGGTTTTGTAGTTTGTGTTTGCAGTTTTTTTGGACTCTTGGAATTTTTGCAGGGGTTCAAGGCTTTTCTTTCTCAAATTTCCGACATCTTTACAGTTGCCAATGGAGTTCAATTTATAGGCAAAGATTTTATATTTTTTTTAGAGGTCAAGTGGCACCAACATCATATGCTAGGCGCTGACTTGCTCTTGAAGTAAGTTTAAAAGAGCGTGGTTTAAGGCACAAAGCAGGATGGCTAGCAGGTTTAGCAGCGCCTAAGCTGGATTTGTCAGCCAAAATTAAGGAAAAGCAAAAGCAACAGACGGGCCTAGCACCCTTTTGCATAAAAGTTTACCTTCCCAAGACAGTAGAGGTACACATGGGGGAAATCCTTTAGATAAAGGCTCAAAAGTGGTTGTGAGCATTAAATGAGCATTAAATGACGATGAGATTTATCAAATCAGAAATCCTACCATTTGAAACTCTGCCTCATTGTTTAATTCTGGATCAGAAGTTCAGCTTCAGCATAGCTTATAATAGACATCCAATCTTCTGATCCTTGTATCTTCTGGCTTTAGCATGTTCTGAAGGAGCTCTCAGACTATACAGGAAGTTTACAGCATGCTTTGTAACCTTCTTTGAATTACCCTTACAAACTCTGACTGATCCTTTTTGAAAACTAGCCCAGAAGTTATGACCAAACTTTGTCTTGAAAGAGTCTAGGATTTGCTGAGTGCTTTTATTTTCATGGACGTGTCTTCAAGGATTTATAACTTGAAATCCCATCATTTCTAGGAGAAGTTTTATTCTGCAATGTTTTAGATCTCATTGATATCTATGACTATTGAATCAGAAGTTCTTCCAGAATCAACTTGCATCTTGGTAAAAATTTGACCAGAAGTTCTGAGCTTGTCCTTTTTTCTTAAACACTTAGAAAAATTCTAAGTACTTAGAAATTTGACTTTTCCAAAGTAACATTTGACTTTTGAATTTCTAGATGAAACACACTTCATATTTTAACATGTCTTTCAGAAATATGAATCTTGAAACTTGATTTTGATCCAAAAGTCAAAGTTTGACTTTTCAGTATGAAAATGAACATTTTTCCCTTGTGGATGATTTTCTTGGAAAATTTGTAATTCAAAGCTTGAAATTGGATGGGAACAAACCTGAGGGTTCAGGGTGACCCTTTGAGGAATGAGAGGGCAAATTTTGGGGTAGAACAGTTGCCCCTGTTCAATCTTCTTAAGCCTGAGGATGTAGATTGGCTGGTCATCTTTTCTTGATCTGAAAATGGAAGATGATTGGACATTAGAGTGCCCAGAAATTTGAACTCGGTGATGTGATGACTGAGGGTATAGGGAATGGGCTTAAAGATTCCATCTGGAAATCGACGGGGAATTTTCAGAGATGGGCTTAAAGATGCCATTCGGAAAAGACTTCTTGTGCAAGAGATTCCTTTGCGAGAATTCATGTACCTGCTGTTGAGGGGGACTTTGCCGAGGAATGTTGATTTATGCACTGGGAAGTAAAGTCTAGGAGCTTTGGTTGTCCATTACTCTACTGGGAATTAAATCTTGATTGAAAAGATGAAAGTAGAATGTACACCTAGTAAGGGTCCAAGCTGCACAGCGACTTACTGGGGAAATGTGGAATCGACCGTATCTAGTCGGGTCCAGGCCTCACAGTGTTCTAAATTGTTGTCTGGAGACAAGGGAGAAAAAGCCTAGGTAGTAGAGCTTGTGCGAAGAAACCTAGGTAGTAGGGTTACTTCGAAATGAAAAGCATGGGCAGTAGGGCCTGTGGGAAGAAACCTGGGCAGTAGGGTTACTTCAAAATGAAAAGCCTGGGTAGTAGGGATTGTGGGGAGAAACCTGGGTAGTAGGGTTACTTCAAAATGAAAAAGCCTGGGTAGTAGGGCTTGTGGGAAGAAACCTGGGTAGTAGGGTTACTTCGAAATGAAAAATCCTGGGTAGTAGGGCTTGTGGGAAGAAACCTTGGTAGTAGGGTTACTTCTAAATGAAAAGCCTGGGTAGTAGGGCTTGTGGAAAGAAACCTGGGTAGTAAGGTTACTTCGAAATGAAAATCCTGGGTAGTAGGACTTGTGGGAAGAAACCTGGGTAGTAGGGTTACTTCGAAATGAAAATCCTAGGTAGTAGGGCTTGTGGGAAGAAACCTGGGTAGCAGGGTTACTTCGAAATGAAAAAAGCCTGGGTAGTAGAGCTTGTGGGAAGAAACCAGGGTAGTAGGGTTACTTCGAAATGAAAAGCATGGGTAGTAGGGCCTGTTTGGTTTTGGGAACTGATTTTCCCTTGATTGCATGCAGATATGACATGTATAACTGCTGGAATTGTTGATGATAACTATCTTTCCTGAAAAGATAACAGGGTTAGTCAAATGCGATGCATGAAATGCATTGTGAGATGATGTTCTCAAAATAAATGAGATTATGCTGCACGTGGTATGTATGCGTATGTCGTGATGTATGTTCATGAAATTCTTATCGGGGTATGCTCGCGTCTGGGAAAATAAATCCCTGACTGTTGCTGGATATTTGCAAATATTCTGTTGGGAGGAGATGCTGGAGAATAACTCTGCGGGGACCAAACTTAGGGGGAAGAGATATTCTATTGGTAGACCTGCCGTCATGGAGGAAATAAACTCAGTTGGGGATGAAATTTACTGACTCGCCCGCGATTACGAACCTCGGCTGGAGATAGTGAATGGAAATGAATGTGCTATAGATTTATTCTTTTGTTGTTCGTGAATACTTTGCCAAGGAGAGACCCTGTATGGGAGTAACTCTGCGGGAGGAATGACTCTGTTGGAAGGTGGACTTCCGTAGCTGAAGTAATGGGCCTTGTCGGGGAATGCGCTCCTGCATCCAGAGAAATAAACTCTGCTTGGGGGGGTCGAAAATCATGATGGAAAATTCGTTATTACGAAATCTGGCCGGGGAACATAGGTGTCAGGTTTCTCGACAACCCTGGCTAGGGGATTATTTCCTGTTTTGAGAGAACTGATATCAATGCTTTGTTTACTCTGTGGGGAATACAGATGTTACAAGGTCACATGTATTGATGATTGTGCTCCAAAGTTGTCTCTGCCCTGGCACCTGCTGGACAGGGTAACTGTCGGGTTTGACAATTTAGTTATTGTCCCTGTTTCTTAAGTTATGAGCAATTGTCTTTCTTTTTTTCTATGCAAACATTTGTGACTAGAAATCATATTCAAGTGCATATGTCAAGAACAAATCATTGGACGTCCTTGCAAAAACAAGACAGAAAAAGAAAAACAAGTAGTTTTTGTAAAATTATTTGTATTAATTTTTGAAGTTGACCTATAACAGGCCTTTTTGTACGAGGAAGTTGACGCTCTAGTAAGAGAACGCCGCCGCAAAAACGAATATACAGTATTGTGTACAACTAAATGAAAACAGTTATGTGTAACAATCCCATTGGGTTTCAAATCTGCTATTGCCACTATGCCTTCGAGCATCTCCTCACTTTGCTGCTTGTCTGAAGCTGATTAGATTGATTGATGCCGTTTGAGTTTGATAGTTGATACTGAGGTCAGATCGCAAGGTGATCCAATGGGACATAGTGATACACTTTTCATCCCTAACTTTTGCCTAGATTGCCCTTTCGGGTTTTCAATCCACCGGGATACCCTTTTTTGCCGAAGTCGCGTTTTCAGGTTTTCGACTTGCCGGGTGTACAATTTTTTTTCATTTTCATCCCTTATTTTTGCCCGAACCCTTTTGGTTCGCCGGGAAGCCCTTATTTTTTCCTGGGCCGATCGACCTTACGGGTCTTTTATCATGCATAGTATCTTGTCACTATGTATGCATTGACAGGGTGAGAGAGGTCGTCACCGTCCATGGTGGTTAGGATCATGGCTCCACCCGAGAAAATGTTTTTTACCACAAATGACCCTTCGTATATGGGAGTCCATTTTCCCCTGGGATCACCTTGTGGCAGTATGATGCGTTTGATTACTAGATCCCCGACTTGATATTCTTGACGCCTGACTTGTTAAAAGCCTTAATCATTCGCTTTTGATACGCCTGACCATGGAAGATAGCAGTAAGTCTCTTTTTATCGATCAAATTCAGTTGATCAAGTCGAGTTTGGACCCAGTCGTCTTCGTTTAAACCTGCGTCTTTCATGATCCTTAAAGAAGGGATCTGGACCTCAATGGGTAGGACTGCCTCCATGCCATATACCAGAGAGTAAGGTGTTTCCCCCGTTGATGTCCGTGCTGAGGTACGGTACCCATGAAGAGAAAATGGTATCATCTCATGCATGTCTTTGTATGTCACTGTCATCTTCTGTATAATCTTCTTGATGTTCTTGTTAGCCGCTTCAACGACGCCACTCATCTTCGGTCGGTAGGGAGAAGAGTTGCAATGATGTATGTTGAACTGCTTACAGAGTTCGGTGATCATCGTGTTATTGAGGTTCGTACCATTATCAGTGATGATTATCTCTGGTACACCATATCGACAGATCAGATTGTGTCGGATGAACCGTGCCATGACGTTCTTGGTCACAGTAGCAAAAGAGGCTGCTTCAACCCACTTTGTAAAGTAATCAATGGCTACTAAGATGAAACGATGCCCGTTGGATGCAGTAGGTATGATCTCACTGATGATGTCGATGCCCCACATCACAAAAGGTCATGGAGCTGTCAGGACGTTCAGAGGAACCGGAGGTACGTGCACCTTATCGGCATAGATTTGGCATTTATGACAAGTTCGAGAGTGCTGATAACAATCGGCCTCCATGGTGGACCAGTAATATCCCGCCCGTAGGATCTTCTTAGCCATGGTATGTCCACTAGAATGGGTACTGAAGGTGCCTTCATGTAGATCTGTCATGATCCTCTTTGCTTCGCCCTTGTCTATACACCGTAATAGTGTGGAGTCATGGTTGCGTTTATAGAGGATTTCATTACAGAGGAGGAATTTCACAGGGAACCTTCTCAGAAACTTCTTATCATTGACAGATGCCCATTCGGGATATTCTTGATCCTCGAGATACCTTTTGACTTCGTGAAACCAAGGTTTGTCTGCTACCTCTTGAGTATTTATCTTGCAGCAGTGTGCTGGTTCATCCAACCTTTCAATGGTGATTCGGGGAGCTTCGTTGTCCCACCGGATTTTGAACATAGAAGACATGGTGGCTAATGCGTCTGCTAACTGATTCTCCTCTCGTGGGAAATATTCAAAGGTTATTTCCTCAAAGTATGGGAGTAATGTCAGTACGTGCTCTTTGTAAGGAATGAGATTCGGGTGCTTCGTATCCCACTCACCTTTGATCTGACATATCACTAGGGCGGAATCCACGAATACACTCAAGAACTTAATCCTCAGGTCAATGGCAGCTCGAAGACCCATGATGCAGGCTTCATACTCCGCCATATTATTAGTGCAGTTGAAACACAGTCGGGCGGTGAAAGGAGTGTGACAGCCCTCAAGAGATATGATCACGGCGCCAATGCCATTACCGAGTGCGTTCGAGGCTCCATCAAAATACATAGACCATCGGAATCCTTCCTTGGGTCCTTCGTCCGGTCTAGGTTCTTCGTAGTCGGTCACCAGCATAATATTCTCATCCGGGAACTCAAAATTTATGGACTGGTAGTCATTCACGGCCTGATGAGCCAAATGATCAGCCAATACACTCCCTTTTATTTCTTTTTGGGTTGTATATTGTATGTCGTATTCAGTTAAGATCATTTTCCACCTCGCTATCCTTCCGGAGAGAGCGGGCTTCTCTAAAATGTACTTGATCGGATCCATCTTTAATATCGACAAGGTAGTGTGAGTCAGCATATACTGTCTTAGCCGGTGAGCAGCCCATGCCAAAGTGCAGCAAGTTTTCTCGAGTAGTGAGTATTGTGTCTCACAGTCGGTAAACTTTTTACTAATGTAACAAATGACATGCTCTTTTCGACCAGACTTGTCATGCTGCCCTAGCACACACCCCATTGAATTATCTAGCACTGTCAAGTTAAATATCAAAGGCCTTCCTTCAACTTGAGGCATCAAAATTGGTGGTTCTTGAGGTATTCCTTGATTTTTTCGAAGGCGGTATATCATTCATCATTCCACTTTACCAGTTGATCTATCTTCAGAAGCTTGAAGATTGGCTCACAAGTAGCAGTCAGATGTGAAATGAACCTTGCAATATAATTCAAGCGCCCTAAGAAACCTCTAACTTCCTTCTCCGTACGGGGAGCTGGCATTTCTTGTATAGCCTTTACCTTTGCGGGGTCTACCTGAATACATTTGTCACTGACGATGAAACCCAGAAGTTTACTAGACCTTACCCCGAAGGTGCACTTGTTCAGATCCAACCTCAACTTGTATATTTTCAACCTGTCGAACAGCTTTTAGAGATGATCAAGGTGCACTTCCTCAGTCTGAGACCTGTCTATCATTTCATCGACATAAACTTCGATCTCATGGTGAATCATATCATGGAACAAAGCGACCATGGCACGCTGATAAGTTGCCCCAACATTCTTCAACCCAAAAGGCATCACTTTGTAACAGAAGGTGCCCCACTGTGTAATGAAGGTTGTCTTTTCCATGTGTTCAGGATCCATCTTGATCTGGTTGTAACTAGAGAAACCATCCATGAAGGAGAAGATCATGTATTGTGCGGTGTTGTCAACCAGAACATCAATGTGGGGGAGTGGGAAGTCATCCTTGGGGCTTTCCCTGTTCAGATCTCTGTAATCCACACACATCCTTACCTTGCCATCCTTTTTAGGTACCAGAATGATGTTAGCAACCCACTGCAGATAAGAGGTGACAGCTAAGAACCCTGCGTCGAACTGCTTCATGACCTTTGCCTTGATCTTCTCTGACATTTCAGGGTGCATACGGCATACCTTATGTTTGACCGGAGGACAGCCTTCTTTAGTTGGAAGAGGGTGTACCACGATGTCAGTGTCTAAACCAGGGATGTCTTCATAGAAGCCGGTGAATATTTCAACGTAGTCGTGCAACATCTGTATCATCCTCTATTTGACGCTAAGCTCCAGATTTGCACCTATTTTAACCTCTTTTCTGTCTATCTCTGTGCCCAAGTTTATTGTCTCAACTGGCTCTTCATGAGGCTGTATAGCCCTCTCTTCCTGTTGTAGCAGTCTGGCAAGTTCTCCCGGGTGGATATGGATCTTCAGTTTGATACGTGAGTGTGTGTAAGAGCATAGCTATATTGTTAAAGTAAAGATAGAAAAAAAATAGAGAGTGCAAAATTTGTATGCAAAGAACGTCCAATGCTTCTTTGATGATATATAAGATGATATATAATAACCCTCACAGATGGAACCATTGTGCCTCGGGTAAAGCACAAGGCCAAAAAGGTTTTAAAAGTTTTTCATTACAAATTTAGAACACAAGTAAGACAATTACTGCGGAATAAATGAATCTGGAATTAAATCTCTAGCCGTCCAGTTATTCGGTCCACCGTTGGTAGTCGGGTAGATCCAGTTTTCAATATCAAAGTCTTCCTCAATGTCTTTAATAACATTGACCCCTCAATTGCTAATGCGTAGGGGAGGTCCTCCAACTCGAGCGCGCCGAATAGCCCTCTGAGCCCCTAAGGTAAAGCCCAAACCAAATTTGTCATTTTTGTGAATAAACTCAGGAAGCTGTCCCCATTTGGTACTCCTACCTTCTTCAACTACTGCTTTAGCATCTTTAAGAGAAGCCATCTTCAGAGGAGGTTTGGTGTTGGTAGCGGTCTCAGTCGATGCCAAAATATGGTGAACCTCTTTAAAGTTTTGACAAGGAGTCTCTATAAATTCTCCGTCCATTACTACATACCTGAAGGAGTTCAAGTGGCTCACCATATACTCCTCTTCGCCATGCACAGTGACTATCTTCCCTTTTACCGGATACTTCAACATTTGGTGCAGTGTAGAGGTAATAGCTCCAGCTTCGTGGATCCAAGGACGACCCAACAAACAAGGGTACGATGGCCTGATGTCCATCACATAGAAGGTGGACTTTAAAGTCTGAGAGCCTACCTTTACAGGGATATTCACTTCCCCATGCCCCATTATTTTCGACCCATCAAAAGCCCTTACCACAATGTTACTAGGATTTAAAGTCAAACCCTTGCAATCTAAACGATCCAATGCCTTTTTTGTCAGAACATTCAGCGAAGACCCAGTATCCACCAACACACGAGCCATAGTGGTGCCCCTGCATTCAATCGAGACATGCAGAGCATCATTATGCTTTCTCCCCTTCGATGTCAAGTCTGCATCTGAAAAACCCAGCCCATTGTCAGCAGTCAGGCTAGCCACGCAATCTTTAAATTGATCAACTTAAGTCTCTTGCGGCACATGCACAGTCTTGAGAAATGCAATCAAAGCCTTTGCATGGGCTTCAGAACACAACAACAAAGACAAAATGGATATCTTTGATGGGGTCTGCCCCAGCTTCTCGACCACATTGTAGTCGTTCTTCTTAATGATTTTTAGTATTTCCTCTATCTCTTGTTTGGATGCTTCCACAACAATTTTTCTAGGTGCCTCTGTCTGGGCAGGCTCACCTACAACTTCATTGCCTCGAGTCCTAGATGACTTATCGGCAGGGGTAACAGCAGGAGTAAGAACATGAATGGCGACTGAAGTACTAGCGGGAGCAGAAGATGAAATAATGATAGACTTAGTGACAGTCTTTGGGGAGATCTCAAGGGAGAAAACCCTTCCACTTCTAGTAATCTTGCTGGTCCCAACAATGTTATCGACACCAGGATCAACTTTTTCCGTCTTCAAGTTTTGTTTAACGCCATGGTAGTAAACATCGACACCATAATGCCAGGGGACAACTTTTTCCGAGGTGTACGGGACAGGACCTGGACATGTGATTATCAACGAATCGACTCTCATAGTGGGTGTAATCCTAACAGGTTTTCTCGAGGAAACCTTGGAAGGACTGGCGGAAATGGTTATAATAGAAATATATTCACACAGAACAGTTGGAATCAAAGTCTTTTCGAACAAAATTTATCTGTTGTCCATCAGGCGTTGAACACCTGTCTTCAGTAAATAGCAACCAGAAGGTAGAAATGAACATATGTGGCAACCTTCACCACAACCCGGAAATAAACTGGCCAACAGAAAATTCTTCTTAACAGTCACAAGAGGAGTAGAAACTTCGTCCACTGAGGTTATGAATAGATTAGTGTCAATGGCGTTAACTCCATGGTTGTGTTTAGGCATGGGAGCAGTTATGACATTGGGCTTTTCCAGAGCATCAAACTCAATCTCCTGGGCTTCAATTAGATATTGTACTCTATTTTTTAGAGCCCAGCAGTCATTTGTATCATGACTAGGACTCTGAGAATGGTAGGCACACTGAGCGTTCGGATTGTAATGAGAAGAGGAGGTATTAGGATTCTTGGGAGCCTCTCTTAAAGTTTCCAAGTTAGATCTAAACAGATGGGGTAGAACCTTCATCAATGTCATGTTAATCCGAGTGAACTGGCTTTGTGGTCTTTCTATCCTTTGTTGATTGTTGCATTGTGGAGCAACTTCAGGTCTAGGTATTATCACGGCATTTACTGTCTGACGATGTTCAGCCTTGTTTTGGCCTCTCGGGCTATAGATGGCACTGGCTTCCTTCTTAGAAGTGAAAGGCTTCTTTGATGAACATGACGAGGTATCTTTCTGTATTTTACCACTCCGAATCCCACCTTCTACCCTTTCTCCAGTTAATATCAGCTCAGTAAAACCAGCCGATGAGCTACCAATCAAATGGTTGAAGAATGGACCAGACAGCGTCCCAAGAAACATGTCAACCAACTCCCGATCAGATAATGGGGTTGAAGCCTACTAGACAAGTATCTCCACTTCTATGCATAGTCCTTAAAGCCTTCACCTGCACCCACGGACATACTCTGGAGTTGATTACGAGTAGGGGCCAAGTCGGCATTGTAATGATACTGCTTGTAAAAAGCGGCAACCAAATCCTCCCAGTTTCAGACATTGGTTCCCTCCAATTGGTAGAACCATTCGAGTTGAGTTCCTGACAGGCTGTCTTGAAAGAAATGAACCCACAAGTTTCTGTCAGCGGTGTGGGGTTGGATCTTCCTTACATAGGAACGGAGATTGAGTTTTGGGAAAGACACCCCATCATACTTTGCAAAGACTGGAACCTTAAATTTTCGTGGGATGACCACCCCGGGCACCAAACCCTGTTCTTTAAAATACAGCCCTGGTATTCTCTGGACTTCCATAGCACTTAACCGATCCTCTAATTGTTTGTACCTATCCTCAGTGGGAGGATACTGCTCATCATTGTAGTTGGTGTCGTTGTCAGTGACTTCAGGACTGGGGTCCTCTTCCCTTGTCTGTCTCTCTTGATTTTCCACCTCTTTAGATGAGGAAGTCGCATCAACTGATTGCTTTAGTGGCCCCCCGAACCTTCTGCCCATATTAAGGGTAACGACACACTTCTTCTTCTTCTTCTTCTCTTTCTATTTCAGGATGAGGGCCTTCAGATCCTCCTGCCCTTTTTCAAGAGTTATGAACATCTGTTGAAATTGGGCATTTTGTGCCTGAAGATCTTTGATGCTTTATTCAGAAGACATATCTGCTTGAAATAAATAGTAGAGGAGATGAGAAACCTCTAATAGTACATGCTTATGCAATGTCATGGATGGTATGCGCATGCAATGATTTTAAGGATTCTCAAAAACTCAAATTTGCTTAACCAAAAAGAAACACGCGTTAATTGTATTTAATGAGTTCGAATTGTTACAAAAATGTCTTTTAGGCTTACAGCTTGAACAAAATAAAACTCAAAGCAAAAAAAGAAACTAGGTTTCCTAGGAGCGCATCCTCTTTGGTGTAATGTAGGCGTTTATGTTCCTTTCTTCATGGAGAATCCTAGTGAGCTCCAGGACCTTCTTCTCGCTGGCATAAAACTGAGCTTCAAATGTGTCCCGCTCCTCTTTAAGTTGAACCCAGGATTTCTGCTACTCCTCGTGATCGGTTGGCATGTCAGGATAATGAATAAGGGAATATGTATCTCTCTCAGCAACTGGTTCCATAATTATTGGTAGGACAACAGGGTAAGGCATCATAAGACTTTGAGCGTGGGCTCGTACCCATTGGAGATAGGGCTCAAGAGGGATGGAATTCTTGCACCCCGGTGTCTCTCTATCAATTCTATGTACCATGCCCCAAGCTTTTACGAACCTTTTTCGGTAACCCTGAGCATCATTCTCATAGTTGAAGGAGATTCCTTGGTTAAGCGTATCATGAGGACCATCTCTCCTTGCATAACCAAACTGGCGCAAGGCCAAACAAGGGTTGTAAGTGATTCCTCCCCTAATGCCTAAGAGAGGGACATTAGGGAATTCACCACAGTGATCAATAATGGTGATATCCTCCGAGAATCGCGAACACCAATGGATGTGTGAATGCTTAAGGGACATTAGCCTACGAGACCATTTCAGACCCTGCTCATTCTTCAAAACAGACATGGGTAGGTGCGAAACAAACCACCTAGCCAAAACAGGAGTGCAACACAGGAGGGTCCCCCTTCTCTTTAGAGTGAGAGTATACAAAGAGTGCAGAATATCCCCGTGTAATGTAGGTACTGGATTATGAGACAGGAAAATCTTGATAGTGCTCACATCTACAAGTTGATCAGCATTAGGGAAAAGTACCGTCCCATAAACGAGAAGTGCCAACACCTCTTCGAAACCTTGTAAATCTAAGGTATCCCAAAAATGGTAAGCCTTTTTGAACAAAAACTTAACCGGAATCCCTCGGACGCTCCCTCTAGTCTCCCAATTTGCGACTATGTCGAACCGTTGTAAAGACAGAGCTCTAGAAATTTCTCCAGGCTTTGGATGTTCTTCAGTACCGTTGAATGGTAGCTGGTCCAGAATAGGTACCCCCAACAACTGGTAAAATTCCTCCATAGTAGGTACTAGCTGGTAACCCGGGAAGGTGAAACAATGGTGCACATAATCGAAGAACTGGAATAACACTTTTAATAATTCTTCATCAGGTTTGGCAGTGACCAAGTTGAGAAATTGACCATACTTTTTAGTGAAATGAGAGCTTTCAAGAACCCTTAATGCCAGATCCTTTAGTTGGAGGGACACTTTCACAAGGTTGATTTATATAGTGTTCCTACGGGCGGATGCCATGTCCTACAAAACAAAGCAAAGATGAGCCATAGAAACCCTTGAAATTGTTAGTCAATGATATGCCATTTTTATGATGTCATGATAAATCACAGGTATAGCAAACACAGACAAATCACACCAAGTCCTTAGGTTTAAGGCCTGCTTGAGTTTTAAGGTCATACCCTCTCGAAGTTGGATTGGTTCAACCTGTCCTATAAATATGTAATTGGGTTCTAAAGGGATCTCAATATCACTGATATTTCCCCTAGTTTTTTCCAATAAGCGATTGACTCACAATCAAACAAAACTCAAGAGTCAAACCTCAATGAGTGTAACATCGA
Organism: Vicia faba; assembly: GCA_948472305.1. Lineage (NCBI taxonomy): Eukaryota > Viridiplantae > Streptophyta > Magnoliopsida > Fabales > Fabaceae > Vicia > Vicia faba. The sequence continues at coordinate 838,440,115 of OX451739.1, forward strand.
GTATCTGTCGACCTTGGGAATACACCAAGGTCGGCCACCTCGCTACGTCTGACTAGCCAAGTTGTGCAATTTAAAGGTTCTAAGGTCAGTTGATGCTTCACGACACCACACGGAATCCCCGTACCCTCCCTGATTGACTCAAGGGTTAGTGGTACCAACCAAAGTTCCACATCCCGCACAGTTCCCTCACAGTTTATTGCTACTTACCTAAAACGTGTCCAAAAATTCGGGTGTAGGATTTTTAATAGTAACCCAAACAAGGACCCAAAACGTAAAGCTTACAAGTCAAACAATGAAAGCAAATAGATGTGATCTAGCCCTAAGGTAGCCCCACTTTAGAATTCTCTTATTCCCCAGAAGAGTCGCCAGTTTTGTGTTGTGGTTCGAGAACTGACTTCTAGTTTCTCCACCGACTTTTCTTTTATCCAAAAGGAAAGGTAAAAAAGCATAGGAAAGACCTTTAGAGATGTTTTCTTGAGTTCGGGGGGTAAATTATGAAAAGGGAAGGTGGTGGAACCCTTTTCATCCATGGTTTTCCATGGGCTCTTAGTTACTCGCTATATCACTTGCTTTTGTTTGAATGTGCTTGTGGCGTGGGTTTTGAAAGTATTTTGAAAACGTCTTTGTAATGGTTCTCGTCTCTATAAGAACGCGTACAAAGTGTTTGTTTAGAAAATAGTTCAAAGATGTGTTTGTGAAATGTGTTTTTGAAAGTGATTTTGAGAAGGTGTCTTTGTAACGGTTCTCGTCTCTATAAGAACGCGTACAAAGTGTTGTCTTCAAAAATGTTTCAAAATGAGAGTGTTTGGTGTGTAAAATGTTTTTGTTATGAGCAAGCGAGCAAATAAGAGCGAACCTACCTACTCAAAAGGTTTTAGATGTTCTTTTCCTCCTCCTTTAGATGTTGCTATCTTACATTTGAATTGGTAAGAAGCCTCATCGTTGGATGTGAAAGGACGGATGTTGGGATGTTTGTATAGTCATAGAAGGCAACCTATGGGACGTTTTAGCAATTCCATTTTAGGGACTAGATCGTTTATCGAAGGCAACATTGAGGGTCATCGAGGGACTACGATCTTTTATCTAGGGTATTTTACTAAAATGCCCATGTTTGAGGGACATGACTATTTTTGTGATAGGACACAAAGTGATATTACCCTAAGGGTGCTAGTGTGCAAGCGTGTTTGATTGCATGCATTTTAGTCTTGATTAGGGTGATCTATTTTTTGATTTCATATCTTGCCATACACACCCTAGTTACTAACAATGAATGAAAGTAATAAAAGTGCGGAAAGTAAGGATTCTATGCTATTACAATCATTAGGGGGATGGGGTGTACAAATTTATGAATGGGGGTGTGATACGGTGGGAGAACTGACTTGGTGTTTTGCATGTTGATCGCATTTGTGCGGATAGCAAGAGTCGCCACCGAATTTTCTTTTATCCAAAAGGAAAGGTAAAAAAGCACAAGAAAGACCTTTCGAGTTTATTTCTCGGGTGTGGGGGGTAGATTATGAAAAGGGAAGGTATTAGCACCCTTTTCATCCATGGTTTTCCATGGGCTCTTAGTTACTTGTTTAGATCACTTGCTTTTGTTAGACAGTGTGCTTGTGGTGTAGGCTTTGAAAGTGTTTTGAAAAATCTCTTTATAATGGTTCTCGTTTCTATAAGAACGCGTACAAAGTTTTGTTTCGAAAGATGGTTCAAAGATGTGTTTGTGGATTTGTGTTTTGGAAAGTGTTTTGAAAAGATGTTTTTGCAATGGTTCTCATCTATATAAGAACGTATATAAAAGGTCTTGTCTTTTGAGATGAAAGTATTGGTGTAAAAATGTTTTTTTTGTCGTGAGCAAGCGAGTAAGTTGGAGCGAATCTACCTACTCTAAAGGTCTCAAATGTTCTTTTCTTACTCCTTTAGATGTTGCTATCTTACCATTGATTTGGTAAGAAGCCCCATCGTTGGATGTGAAGGGACAGGCGCGGGTCAATTTTACAATCATCGAAAGCAACTTATGAAACGCTTTAACAATTTTTCATATGGGACTAGATCATTTTACTGGAGGCAATGTCGAGGGTCATCGAGGGACTACGATCTTTTTTATCGAAGGGTCATTGCTAAAGCGTCCCATATTTGAGGGACATGACTGTATTTCTGAGGCAACGAACGAGGTTACCCTAGAGGTGCGCGTGTGAAAAAGTGTGTTAGTTTCAAGTTAATTTTGTCTTTGAAATTAAATTATCTAGCGATTGATTTTATGTCTTGTCATGCACACCTAATTACAATACAGTATAAGGAAAACAGTAAATTGTGGGAATTGAAATTCTACGCTATTACAGAATTTTCAGGAATGGGGGTACAAATTTACAAAAAGGGGATGTATCAATGCGATTAAAAATACAAATAGGCAAACAATACAACCAAATCGAATTAAAGATAAACAATTAATTTAAACTAAAACAAACTATTAAATTAAATTAACTGGTGGAGTAATTAATAATATCAAAAAAAGTTTTTGGTGTTTTGTTTGTGACTAAAAATTAAATTAAAAGAAAAAGAATAAAATAAGATAAAATTCTAATCTATTACTTTCTTTGAAATTTATTTACCATGAAGAAATTAAATCATTTAAAGTAATATTGGCTAAGCAAAGAAAATGTTATTTAACTAAATTATTCACAAAATCCCTGACTAAACTATTTAAGAAAATTAAATAACTTTGAAATTGCATTTTTTATTTAATTGAATTTTAAAGTTTAAAAATTAAAGATTAATAAAATTAAGTCTAAATTAAATAAAGTTATTAAAATAATTCTAAATTAACTTAAAATTCTAAGTTACTAAATTAAACCTAAACTAAATTAATTAAAAAATTACTAAATTAAATATTAACCCTAAGGTTATTAAGAAACAATTAAACTAATTCTAAAATTAATAAATTAATCTAAACCAAATAAAAGGAGGGTTGTGTTAAAACAGAAAATAGAGTGTAATTGTAGCAACGGGCTCAAAATAGTAGGTCCAACAACCTTGTTATTATTTTTTGTGAAAGCTGAAAAAAGAAGAAAAAAAAGATGAATAAGTTGGAAATTTGGATGGGCCTGAAGGAAGTTCATAACACAGGCCCAGTAGGATCATAATTTATGGTTGTTAAAAAAAAAGAAAAAAATGTACCGGGTGGAGCCGGTCAAGCTCGAATAGAAAGAGAGATTTTGAAAATTTCTTGGAACCCTAAGTGAAAGATAGCGCAGCTGGCATAGGGAAGGGAAAAGGTCAAATTTTTTCCTGTTATCCTCATAAAGCGATTAAAACAAAAACAGAAACATTCATCATCTTTCTCAAAAAACGTACTTCTTCTTCCTTCTTGCCTTGCGATAAACCGCGATCCAAATTCCGACCTTCGATCCTTCTTCTTCCTCTTCAACAAGATCGATTCTTTTCATAGATGGAAAATCGAACTACCAGCATGCTTGAGCGAGGGAAAAAGAAAACATAACACCTTATCCCCAATAAACCCTAACCCCCTAATCAACTTATGATTCTCTCGATCACAATTTGCGATATTTAACAGTAACAACGGACAAAAAACAAACAAACGAAAACAGGTACAAATTTTTGCTCTTTACCTGTTATTTGGGTCTGCTGCCGCTTTGTTTGTGTTGTTTCGGACACTATGTTGTTGGAGATGCGGAGAGGTGCGAGTGAGAATTGAGATTAGTGTTTATGTGTTACAGGTTTAAATGAAGATTGTGATTTACAGGGAGGATTTTTGGAAGTGGAGCTTGGAGATGCAAGGTTCAGATGGGGTTTATGCATGGATGTGTGCATAGATTTCAAGGTTGAAGGATATTTTTTTTATATATTTGGTGCGTATTCTTGCCCTGAGGTTCTCCTCTTTTCTCCTCCAACTTTCCTCTGTTATATCAGTGTGATGGTGAGAAAATGGGCGGGGAAATGTATAGCTTTGAATTGTATTATGGTATACTGCTTTATAACTTTTAACGGCAGCTTTTGTTTTTTTGCCAATTTTGTGTATGGACAACAATGGAGAAGATTTTCTTGGCTTATTATGCACGTTTTGTGTAGATTTTTTTTTTACTTTTTATGGACAGATTTGGATAGGTTTGGGCAGGCGCAGCAGGGCTGTTTCTACAGCAAGTTTGGACTGGTTTTCTTGGCTTATTATGCAGGTTTTTGGCTTTGTAAGCTTGGGTGATATTTTTCAAACTGTCTCTTTCTCTTTTTACTCTTTTAATGAAAATTACAATTTTTTGTTTAACATTTAAACTCTGAAGGATTTTCCACATTAGGAAGATGATGATATAGGGCCTGGAGCTATTTGATAGCTTGCCATTTTTGAATTGTTGCTGTTGTGCTTGGTTTTGGTTTTGCTGTCATATACTGCCCTGTATTCTTGTGTTGCTGCTGTGCTACCTTGCTTGCCTAGTTGCCATGCTGTTTTGGTGTTTTTCAGCTTGCATATTTGACAGTTTTGACTTACTTTTGCAGCAGAAAAAGAGTTGCAAACTTCTTTTCTCTTCTCTTTTTGCGAACCAAAAAGAACAAACTTTGTGATTTGCAAAAATAGGATAAGACTGCCTATGATTTAAAACAAAAACCCTTTTAGTTCTGATTCCAAATGCAAATCCTAATGATGAACTTTTTTGTTTAACAAATAATTCTTGTTCGAATTTCCACATGCTTGCTAATTTTTCTTTCTTGTTTCCTGTATGAGTAACTTGGGCAATGGGGAGAATCGGTGAAGAGGGCAATGCGAGGAGTGGATGAGTTTCTTGAAGATGAAGCAAGAGAAAATTGAAGAAGCACTATTTATTTTTTTGTAAACAAAACAATTGTGATTTGTATCTTAAATTGTAATCCATTTTTGTAAATTGCCCACAAAATGTAACTTGAATGATACTTCTTGAGTGAATTTTATGAATTAGGAATTTATGGAAATCAATCTTGAATTCTGATGAAATACGAAATTCCCTACTTGCCTGATTTGAACATGTATCTTGCTTTGTAACTTGAACTTCATAAAAATCCAACGCCCTTGTAATTTTTATTTCAAATAAAACCATGCGCCTTGTCTTTCAAACTCCAATCAAATTCTTGAACAAAATAAATGCTTAAGAATTCAATTCCACTTGATTTACTCGAACTCAGAACACAATGGTTATTTAGATGAAAACCTTAAACTACCAATCATATCCAATTCAAACTTGCATTCAAAATGAAACTCGCACGCCACGCTTGATTAAAGATGGAACTTCATTGCCAAATAAACAAGCTCTGATAAAATTCGTCAATCTTTCAACAAACTGTGGTTAAGAACACTTAAAACTCAATTAATGACTTGCGATGATTCGATAATTTTTAAAGTCTTCCAAACATAATTTTCTTTCGATCCTTGGAGATAAACTCGTGTGCGATATCACTTATGACCATATGCAGAAATAATCATATCAATATCTTGCAATTTGAAGAAATCACAATTTTTAGGAATCAGACGACTGATATTCAAAATTAGGTCAAAATTCATGATGCGACTTCTAACGTATTCGAATTTTGGTGATCTTCTACACGTAATTAGCTCTTGATTTGTGAAGAGAAATTAGAGATGGCATCAAGGGGAATCATGCCCAATAAGAACCACTCAAAAATATTGACTAATGAATAAGTTATGATTGTTTAAACTTGTTCTCGCAAAAGGTCAATTTTTTGGTCGATGTAGTCGTTTTCAGTCATCTGAACCATTGATTGAGCAAACTTGCAATGCGAGGTTTGAAAGTTGGCTTAAACAAAATTTGAGGATACATGAAAACCTATAAAGACCAATTGAGACCTTGGAGACTCAATTTTCTTTGAGAGATGCAAAATCCTAATTACGGATTTACTGCTTAGGAAGAGGATCTGTCTGATCAACTTCTGAGCCAAATTGAGTATTCGAGGAACCCTAGGATAGTATCATGTATGAAAAATAGGAGGGGAAATTTTGGGGTACAAGAGGGGGGTTGCGAGAAAATAAATCCTAATTATTTATTACAACCATATTGAAATAATAATGTAATAAATAAAAGGGACCTTATTTTTAAAAAAGGGTTTTTGTGTTAATGAATAAAAAAAGGGAAATAAATTAGCTTAGTAAAAAAAGAAAATATTTTTGTGCCTTTTTTATATTGATGAAAAGAGTTTTAATGTTGAAAGTGATAAAAAGGAAAATAAATGAGATATAGACCCAGCGTGCTGCTACAAGCAATACAAACAGAATCATAAGTTTTGTAGTCAAGAGCGCTATGACTCCGAAGGAAATGTCAGTGAATATCAGAAGTTCTGAGTTGGTAAACTCTGAGGTCCTGCAAGAAACGTTAGAGGGAAAACATAGAAATTATGGGTGGTATTCAGAAAGTGAGCCAAAAGTCAGAGGTTCTGTATTACACTAAAGCAGTGAGTAAACCCCAAAAATTCAGTGTATTGTTAACATGTAAAAATCATAAACTCTGAGTGTTTTAAACAGCGAGGGGAAGCATCAGCAGTTCAGTGTGTTTGACATGTAGGGACAACTCAGAAGTTTTGTGTTGTGTTAGAACAGTGAGTGAATCATGGAAGTTCTATGTATTAGAAGGATGAGTGAAAAACAGAAGTTCTGTGTTACATTTCAACTCTTTCCTTATATCAATCAGCACAAAGATGACTTATTCAGTTTTCAGCAAACAGCAAATCAAAAGGATAAAATCACAAAAGTTTATGGAAGTTCTGATCCTGGTCCTTAGTTTAGCCTTAATCAGGATGTTTTGATCCACAGTTTTTCTACTTACGCAGTGACATGGACAACATCAATACTATGATATCTACATGTTTGATGATATTCTGAATGAAAATATGCAGAGTCAGGGAGACTTACCTTGAACCTGGAGCGTGTGTTTAGAACTTGAGTTGCTGCCTTCAGATATTCTGGAGTCAACAAGAACAACAAAAGAGAGAATACCAAATTCTTTCACTTCAAGGGAAGAACAAAGGTTTTGGTTTTCTGTTTGGGAATTCTGGATTTTTTATGAAGGTATCATAGTTTTCTTTTCTTTCTATTGACAATTCTCTCTATAAAAGCCAACATGTTTTTGTAGTTTGTGTTTGCAGTTTTTTTGGACTCTTGGAATTTTAGTCGGGGTTCAAGGCTTTTCTTTCTCAAATTTCCAACCTCTTTACAGTTGCCAATGGAGTTCAATTTATAGGCAAATATTTTGTATTTTTTTTAGAGGTCAAGTGGAACCAACATCATATGCTAGGCACTGACTTGCTCTTGAAGTAATTTTAAACGAGAATGGTTCAAGACACAGAGCAGGATGGCTAGTAGGTTTAGCAGCGCCTGAGCTGGATTTGTCAGCCAAAATTAAGGAAAAGAAAAAGCAACAGACGGGCCTAGCACCCTTTTGCATAAAAGTTTACCTTCCCAAGACAGTAGAGGTACACATGGGGGAAATCCTTTGGATAAAGGCTCAAAAGTGGTTGTGAGCATTAAATGAGCATTAAATGACGATGAGATTTATCAAATCAGAAATCTTGCCATTTGAAACTCTGCCTCATTGTTTAATTCTGGATCAGAAGTTCTGCTTCAACATAGCTTATAATAGACATCCAATCTTTTGATCCTTGTATCTTCTGGCTCCAACATGTTCTGAAGGAGCTCTTAGAATTTCCAGGAAGCTTGCAGCATGCTTTGTAACCTTCTTTGACTTACCCTTGCAAACTCTGATTTGTGAAAACTGGCCCAGAAGTTCTGACCAAACTCTGTCTTGAAAGTGTCCAAAATTTGCTGAGTGCTTTTAGTTTCATGGACGTGTTTTCAAGGATTTATAACTTGAAATCCCAGTATTTCTAGGAGAAGTTCTATTCTACAATGTTTTAGATCTCATTAAAATCTATAACTATTGAATCACAAGTTCTTCCAGAATCAGCTTGCATCATGGTGAAATTTTGACCAGAAGTTCTGAGCTTGTCCTATTTCTTAAACACTTGAAAAAATTCTAAGTATTTAGAAATTTGACTTTTCCAAAGTAACTTTTGACTTTTGAATTTCTAGATGAAACACACTTCATATTTTAACATGTCTTGCAGAAATATGAATCTTGAAACTTGATTTTGATCCAAAAGTCAAAGTTTGACTTTTCAGTATGAAAATGACCATTTTTCTCTTATGGATGATTTTCTTGGAAAATTTTTAATTCAAAGCTTGAAATTGGATGGGAACAAACCTGATGGTTCAGGGTGACCCTTTGAGGAATGAGAGGGAAAATTTTGGGGTACAACAGTGAGCAACCCATTCCAAAGCGCAACAAGTTTTTTCGAGTAGTGAGTCTCTTGTTTCACAGTCGGTAAACATTTTTCTAAGGTAGTATATTGCGTGCTCTTTTCGACCAGACTCGTCATGCTTCCCCAGTACACACCCCATTGAGTTCTCTAACGCATTTAGGTACATGATGAGATGTCTTCCTTCAACTAGTGGCATTAGGGTCAGAGATTCTTGAAGGTACTCCTTGATTTTGTCAAAAGCTACCTATTAGTCATTGTTCCATTTCACTACCTGAACTTTCTTCGACAACATGAAGATCGACTCACGAGTAGCGATCAAATGAGAGATAAATCGAGCAATGTAATTCAGTCGTCCCAAGAAACCTCTGACTTCCTTGTCAGTATGGGGAGCTGGCATTTCTTGAATGGATTTGACCTTGGTGGGATCAACTTCAATACCTTTACCTCTAACAACGAATCCCAGGAGTTTACCAGATCTCACTCCGAAGGTGCACTTGTTTGGATTCAACCTCAGGTTATATTTACTCAGTCTCTCAAGCAGCTTGTATAGATGGTCAAGATGTTCTTCTTCAGTCAGATACCTGGCTATCATGTCATCAACGTAGACCTCTATCTCGTGATGGATCATGTCATGGAACAGAGCTACCATGACACACTGACATGTTGCGTCGATGTTCTTTAACTCGAAAGGCATAACCATATAGTAGAAAGTGCCCCACTGTGTGACGAAGGTAGTTTTATCTATGTCTTTAGGTGCCATCTTGATCTGATTGTACCCCAAGAAACCTTCCATGAAGGAGAATAGCTTATGTTGAGAAGTGTTTTCGACCAGAACATCAATATGTGGAAGCGGAAAGTCATCATTGGGGCTTGCCCTGTTCAGATCCCTGTAATCTACACACATACGTACCTTGTTGTCTTTCTTTGGTACCGGAACCACATTCGCAACCAACTGAGGATATGATGTAACTGCTAATAAACCTGCGTTGAATTGCTTCATAACCTCGGCCTTGATATTCTTTGACATCTCGGGACGCATGCGTCAAACTTTTTGCTTTATTGGAAAGCAACCCTCTTTCATCGGTAGGCGGTGAACCACTATATCAGTATCGAGCATTGGCATGTCCTTGTACGACCAAGAAAAGATCTCAACATATTCATGCAACAACTGGATTAACCTATTCTTGATACCGTCTTCTAGGTTGGCACCTATCTTGACTTCTTTCATGTCTACTTTAGTACCAAAGTTTACAACCTCGATCAGCTCTTCATGCAATTGTATAGCCTTTTCCTCTTGCACTAACAGTCTAGAAAGCTCTCTAGGTATTTGTTCTACCCCAATTTTTTCCCCTAAGATTCATCTATCACCTCATACCATCACAATGCAACAAGATTACACACTAGAGTTTGGTTTTTCTCCTTATCTTTATCTTTGCTCATGGGGAATCACCAAGCACCTTGACTTGTATATTGTGATCATTTGTGTTTTGTATTGATTAACTTTTAAATAATAAGTACAATGAGCATTTTCTCTAATTGTTGGTATTATAGGTGAAAGCACAATACATTCCATCAAGTTGATCCATAGGTTCATAAGTTTATTTCCATGCTTTCTTAAACAAATATTCATTGAGATTCAAGCTTCACTATTGAAGATATTTTGAAATAATATCATGACAAAGTCTATTATGATTCATCATGCCTCAAGTTGTCAAAAATAGTTCAAAGAAATAAGGGTTTATTGAAGAAGTTTGACCTAGTTGGACAAGTCATTGGTTTCATTAATCACAAGTGCATATATCCCTCATTTCTCAAGATTTGGAAGTGGTTTTAGTTGCTAGGGTGTCTCCTTATCATCCACAACAACTTCTATTAGCATGACAAAAGTATTTGTACAGGGAAGCTTGTCCAAATTATAAAGGTTTCCCAAGGCACTTTGTTACTCTTGGAGCTAGGGTTTTTAACTTCAAAGCGGTATAGCTTGCTCATCTTTTGGTATCTTTAGGTGATTCAAGGAAATTTTGTGAGGAAGATACCTGATGATGAAGAAAGATTACAAGTCCTCTAAACAAACCATCAAATTCCCATATGTGACTTCAAAAGATCATAACTTGGTCAATTTTTATCACCTTGGGCCTATTCTCTTTCCACATTTATCTTAAAGATGTTAACTTTAACCCTTCTTTTAAGTTCAAAGTGTGAAAATGAATGGAATATGCCCTAAGGATGCAAAAGATTACAGGTCATTTTATGAATTTTTTCCAATTTCAACAAGTCATAACTTTCTCATTTTTTGGAGATTTTAAATGGTCCAAATCTAAAAATTTCATTCAAGAGATCTACTTCATGCCATATTTTTTGGTCAAGAGAAAATTTCAAATATAAGGTCATGTTTGGATGCAAGACATTATAAGTCATTTTTGAAGAAAAATCTTAGAATTTTTTCTAAGTACAAAAGTCAACCTCTTTTTCTCAACTTTGACTCATCACAATTTTCAGCACAAGCATCCATTTCATTCCATTCTTTTCACATTATAAACCCTGTGATCTCATCTTTCTAAAGCTTCAAGAATCATGTCCTAAGACTCCTTGAGCTGAAAATGCATTTGATTTGAACTTGGTAACTTGAAACTGAAGTTTCTTCAAAAGTCAGAATTTGAAATCCTTGATTTAGCTTCTAAACACATTTTTTGTACGCGCTTTTGCTTCTAAACATATTTAGTTAACCTCCATAAGTGATTAGCATATTAAAACGCAAGGCTTGGATGTGTTTTGATCAAATTAGAAGTCACACTTTTATTGTTTGCAACTTCACACAATTTCCCTCCAAACTTCATCATTTCACACGCTTAAGCATTCAATCAGCTTCCCTATAAATAAAGGACCATACCTCATTCATTTCCTCAAGCTTAGAGAGGCAGAATGATGCTGCCAAACTTCCTCTTGAACTCAATTTTCTACAACTTCGAATTTTCTCTTAAAGCCTTTCTCAATCATTTTTCTTTGTTAATTCACCTTCCTTGAACCTCACTGAAGCTAACAGGAGAAGAATTAAGCTATAAGACTTTATAAATCGTGCTATCCAAGTTCAGTTTCAGAGCCCTGCAACTTAACTTCAATATGTAGATTCCTTCACCAATTCTCTCAAACTTTGATACTGTTATGAGGCTCTCATCATCCTGATTCTAGTCGCAACACTTGTTTTCAACTGGAAGTACATTTTGGCTATGAAATTTCAAATCCCTTTTTAGAACTTCTTTTCAAAACCTACTAAGCTACAGTTTATATAAAGTTTTCGCGAAGGTACCATTGGAATCGTCTTGAAGAGACGAAGTGAATGGTATCGACCTCGTGTCCTAATTTTATAGTTTCTAGAACCTGCAGAATTGTTGGCTGCAAGTTGAAGAGGATCATTGTGTCATCTATCAACCAATGAAGATGTGCCACACATTTTTTTAAATCTGATTTAAATAATTGATCCCATGCTTTATTCACTAAAGACCATGATATGCATAGCGCGTCTGATCCATTGGATTAGCTTACTAATATGTCTTGACTCTAATCCATTGGTCCACATTTTTTGACTTTATTTTTATTTATGATTTTTATATTTAAATTGTTTTAAACTTAAAAAAATTATAGAAAATTCATTTTAACTTCAAAAAATATGAATAATTATGAAAAATACTTTTGATTTTTTTCTTTCTGATTATTATTATTTTCACAATTTTATTTTGTGTTCTGATATTTTTTATAATTTATCACTTTATTGGATTTGTTTTAAATGTTAAAAAATACTTTTCTTGATTTTTAAATTCTAAAAAAAATATGGAAAGATCCAATGACCTTTTGATAAATATTGGTGACCTCATTTTATTTTTATTTCTGACTTTACTATTTTTTTCAAAATTTTTGGTTTGTTTTTCCTATTTCTTTAATTTTAAAAATAGTTTCTGACTTTAAAAAATTACCAAAAAATTTATATAAATATTTGAGCTCATTTCTGATTTTTCTATGGCCTTGTTTGATTTTTCTTGGACTTGGATGTTTTAAATATAGTTGTTATTTTCTACTTCTATTCACATTTTTAAACCTTTTTTTTATAAATATTTTTCTTTATTTTTTTAATTATATTTCATCTTGTATATATTTTTCCTGATCTTGGACTATGAGATTTTGATCATAAGCTTTATTAACATCATTGGATCCATGATGTTGAGTTTAACTCCATAAAAAAATTGATGAATGATTTTAATAATATCTTGATTAAATTTTTAGTTCAAATTTGGTTTAATTCTTAGCACATCCCTCTTTATTTTATCCCCTTCTTATTGTACTAAATGTTATTGGAGAATGATTTCCATATCATTTCTCAAAACATATGGTACATAGATTGCTATTGACCGACCTCAAAATAGGTGCAACTTCCATATAATTCCACTTACGATTGCTTAACATAGCGCTAAATTTTGTCCCCACTTGAGAAAATGATCATTCGTGGCCAAAACCCATGTTTGTAAGCCCAAGTATGTTAATTTGAACCCTTTGATCTAATAACCTTGATATTCATTGTTAGGAGGCTTTGGTCCTACCAATCCTCTAATGAATTTTCATCAACTTTTGTCAACTTGGATAACTTAAACATCATTGATCATTTATTGTTGCGATGAGATTTTGTAATGAATGATATACTCGACAAAAAGCAAATAAAACTTGTTGTTGAGAGGCTTTGATTCTATCAATCTTCTAATGAGTTTTCTAATGCAAGTTTCAAGATGGTCATTCAACTAACCTCTAATTTATAACTCATTAACAATTGACTCTATTTTATGCTTTTATTTTAGACTTTTACTTTAAGCACATTTATTTTGGCATTTACATTTCATGTTATTTTCATCTTTGCTCATTTGAGCATTTACTTTTATGTCATTTTTATTTTTCACATTTGAGCTTTCATTTTCTTTTTGAAGATACCTAATAATCTACTTGAACCATAAAAAACTTTAATGTTACTTGGAATACTTGGTTACTATCCTTGGCATTATGGAGATTGTGGACTTCTTGGACTTAGGATTAGAAGGTGTGACCTACTTTAAGACCTTGTGACCTCAATTGTTTTTTGTCTGGAAGTTCTTGGGGTTTCCCCCATGACATTTGGTTGTTTGTTTGTTTTCTTTGTGTGAAGGTTATTTTGATTACAGTCTTTGTCTGTGATCGGAAATTCATCTGTATATAGTCGTTACTCTGCCCAATTTTTGTGAAGACTTAATGCAATTGAAGCTTGTTTTTCTTAAGAGGTTTATTGTATTTGCTTGTTTTCTTTCAAATCCAAAGGATGGGAATTCTACATTGACTCATTGTGTCAAGTGTTGGCTTCTCGTTGGTTAGATGGTTCTTTTCCCTAAATTTTATTTTATACTTTAGGATAGTCCCTTCATCTCCTCATATCTTCTTTAATTTAAAAAATGTTCTCCCTCCTTTTGAAAACTCTTCTTGTTTCAAAACTCGAACAACTTTTATAATAAATTTGGACTTATGTCCATGAATTTTCAAAACATTTTCTTAATTAAAATTTAATCAACTTAATAAAACATTGACATTTTTGTGAGAAGACTAAAAGTCAATCAATCTCATTCAAACCATTTTTCCATTTTGGCTTTTTACTTTAAAATGTTCTCAAAAGATTAAACTCTTGTCAATCCTTGTAGTGATGAGAGCTACTATAGTTCTATGATATGTAGTAAAGTGAGATATTTTCCACTTGGGTGTTGAGTGAGGCTTTGTTGATTTTAAAATCCAAGTCATATCCTCCACTTTAAGATGATGCAAATTATCCTTTCTCATAATCAGGGGTAGTAAGTATGTTTTCCACTCAGATAAGATGATGATGTCTCATCTCTTAAAATCAACCAACAAACTTGTGTTTTTAAAAAAAAATTTAAAAGATGAACTACGAGTACCCTGATCCCCTATTGCACGGAACGTGGTACGTAGGCACTAAAGGTTCGTAACTGCGACATGTGCAAAGATTATAAAAAATACTTCTTTTCTCATCTCTATAATCCATTTTTTATACAACATTTATAGCCAAGATACACAGATTTACAAAGACGTTCATAAGGAGTATCGTAGATGTTTAGGGTGCTAATACCTTCCATTTGCATAACCAACCCCCGAACTTAGATTCTCTCCCCCTCTTTTTGGGTTATTCTCTATTTTTCCATTCCTTTGGAAGTAATAAAGCACGATGGCGATTTTTATTTGATCTGTGTGAGTCGAGTCAATCCAATGGCTTAGTCTTAACATTTCTCCTGCTACAGAAAAATGGTTACTTCATTAGGGACAAATTGACCTCTTCCTGGTCCATTCTTAAGTGGGTTGAGCCTATCTTTATTTATTTGAATATGTGTTATTATATGTTGTATCTTACATGCTATATATATGTTTGTCTTGATTTTCCTTGTTTTCAGGGTGCTTAGTGATTTCTCATAAGTCCTATACCCGTACTTGGGAAAACTTAAGATAGGACGGGCAATATAGTCATCTTAACTTTGAGGGAGTAATCCCAAAAAAGGAGGCATGAGTCACCCACTCATTGGAGGCCCTTTAACTGTAGTGTCATTTACTGAGTAATCGGGAAGACGTGCTGCTTTTGACCTGGGAGCCTACTGAAACGGAGGACCGTAGAACCTTTAACCCATCATGGCATTTTAGGTGTAGTGCAGAAGCTACGACGGAGTAATCCAGAAATAGTTGTCACGCGATACTACACTCAGACAAGTTTTTCCTAAGAATATTGTTAATTATCGGGTCAATCATGAAGTTGGTAATATCCGAATGAAGGATGTAAACTCTTGAAACCTCTTAGAACCTTGTTTGGCAGGTGATAAACTTTTAGATAATACCTTATGGGTGGTACCTTCAACCTCATGCTCGTGACATTGAACCTATGAACCCTATGTTTGTGATCTTGTGTGTGATTGTTGCATCATGCATTCATGTACTCATGAGCATCCTTTAAAACATTTTGTTTCAAGGGACTTAAAGTGGGCTCTTGTGAATATCTCATGTATTTTTTGACAATGGATTTTGGAAAAAGAAAGACTAAGATGTACAGTTTCAAAGATCCCGAGATAGATGGGTTGTTTGTTTGGAGCCTTATCTTCAATGGGTACAAGCAAGAGCCATCCAGTTGAAGATGTCGTATTCCTGTGAAGCACCCATGCTTGACATGTTTGTGAAAACCACTTCTCCCTTGTTAGATGATGTGGAAGAACTTCAGCTTGCCTTAGTCAGGATGCATTAGGAAAAGGAAGCTTGGAAGAATAAGTTCCAGACTCTAGAGGTGTCCTACCGAGCAGACCTAAAGGAGAAAGACGATTTAATCGAGATTCTTGAGAGTTGTGTTGTAGAGATGATATGGAGGCAAGAGGATTTATTTTCCTCTAAGCCTCAGTCAGACCGTAGTTGTTCACTTCCTGACTCTGATGATTGGAAAGAGGTCGCCAACATGTATGCAGAAGAGAGCCAGAGGCTGAATGTAATACTCTTTTATTTTTATTTTTCAATTACCTCTTTCTAAGAATTTCTTCCTGATGTAAATGCCTATATACAGGATAATTTCAATCAATTAAAGACTTCTGTTTATCCAAAAATCTTGCTTTATTTTCTTTTACTACTTTGTTTGCAAAATTGTCTAATACCTTTTTTATAAACATTTACTTTTGGAAATTTGATGGTTTTGTGCAGCACGATAAATAAATTACAAATATTACTCTTAAGTTTGTTTGTAACCTAGTTGGTGGACAAAGTAGTCATGATATACTTGGGGCACGTTTGGTGTGATTTGTTTTGCAGGAACTATTGTTCATTCTCTTATGTGTAATTTGCCATACTAGAACAACATCTTTCAAGATGACTAAGGTAGCCCCAACTTAGGTGATTTCCCCAGCAGCATTGAAGTTTCTACTGAAGGGGTGAAAAACACAAGAAGGGGGGGTTGAATTGTAAAACTGGAATCTTAAAGCAAATGACAAGGTATTTTTATCCTGGTTCGTTTGATCTCAAACTACTCCAGTCCACCCGTCAAGGTGATTTCGCCTCTCTCCAACGAGGTCTTAATTCACTATATTCAACTGAATACAAATCTGCTTTAGCAACTGCTAAAACCTTCTTGATTCAAACCACAATCTGGTTTGTCAAGGCAGCACTTTCTTACAAAGGTATAAACAAATGTGTGTGAATGTTTTCTATAAAAACTATATCACAACTGTGATGTATACACAAATTAAGCTTAGAAACTTAGAATGCTAAACACTAATGGAGTATCAGAGTTTGTTGGTTTAGCAAAACTTGGATGAAGATTATTGTTCAGCTTTTTGCGTGTAGAGAGTTTTGAAGCATTAGCCGTGATAATCTTCGAAGCTTGGTTTATATAGCATTTGAGAAGATGAACGTTGAAGCAAATATTCTTGATTTAATGCTAATAACAAGCTTTCCTTTTTGAGCAGATCTTGTCTGGAATGAGGCCGTTGGAATTGATTAGCGTTCAATGCACAGTACCGTTGCTTCTTCAATGCACGATCTGGCTTGGCTCATTCTGATTCTGCTTCGCTGCTGATGAACTATTTGATTCTGTATCAGAGTGTTTTACGCGCAGTTCTGTTCATCAAGCTTCAGCATGTGCAAGCGTTGATCATCTGATCTTGACGTTCTGATTCAGCAACTTCTGATGCTGGTGTATGAAAACATATTCTGATGCTGAGAACGTGATCTTGCTTATTTTAATCAGCATATCTGCAAATCAGAGCATAGTAATTTTAGGCAGCATATAGTTCAATCATGAGATATTTAACTACTATATCTTTTCACTTTGTTATCATCAAAACTTAAATATAGGGTACTAGATTCAATCATTGTTCTAACAATCTCCCCCTTTTTGATGATGACAAAAACTAGATATTTTAAATGGAAAAATAACGTGAAAAGTTATCAGAGCTATGTATCAGAATAAGAAGTACGGAGAAGTCAGAGTTTAAGAGATACTCCCCCTGAGTTTGTTACTTCCCTTTGATATGCGTGTTCTTCAGAGTCAGATCTTTTTCTCTCTTTGAGCATCAGATTATAGGTCTTTGACTTATCAGAAAGCAGAGCTTCAGAGCTTTTCCTGTCAGAGCTTTGCTTCGGATCAGAGTGTTAGGACGATCAGAGCTTCATATATCAGAACTTCATATTTGATCAGAGCAACATGAGCTTTTACATTTTGATCAGAGCTTCTAGTTCTTAGTCTTCATAGTGTTGGGAGCTTCCTTGTGCCTGTAGACTTAACAACAAAACAGAAAAATATTTCAAGTAATAGAGTTAGAATGTTTGAGAATTTCTGTCTAGTTAGCCGTTATTGATTTTAAATATCATTCTTGTTCTCCCCCTTTTTGTCAGCAATCAAAAAGTGTTAGTGATGTGCTAAAGCAATTTAGATCAGAAAAACAAGTTATATTAAAATAGTTCAGAGCAAAAGAACATTACACAACCATAGTCAAAACATAGTCAAAAGTACATCAGAAAATGAAGAAAATATAGAGAATGTCATGCATGAAAAAGATTTCAAGGTTGTGGGGGCATGCGTGAGAACAGGCTTTCCAGCATTGCTTGAATCTTTTCAGAAGTTTCATTCTGCTTCTGTACCATGGTGACAACAGTATCAATCTTGCTGTCCTGAACATTCATTCTTGCTTCCATCTTCTGATCATTCTCTTCCATCCGCTGCTGTAGACGCAAGTCATTCAGCCTGAGTTCTTCCAGAGCCTGCCTGTCCAAGGCAGCTTGAGAACTTTCAGCAGGAGGAAGCTTCTCAGAACTTTCAGCTACATCTTCTGCTGGATTTTCTTCCTGAAGAGTCTTGTCTTCTTCTGATGGTTGCACCTGTGCAGCTTGCTCTTTCTCAGACCAGGATTCAGAGTCCAGAGGGAGCACAACTTCTTGAGGCAGCTGACTCTCAACTTCCTTCAGCAGCATGCTAAAGTTCTGTTGAGCCTGCTCGTAGTTGACGTCCTGCAGCTTGAGTGCTTCAGCACGAACCCATACTCTGAACTGTGACCAGAGCTGATCAGAAGCAGCTGGGTCGATCATCCCCGGACAGACTTGCTTCAACGAAGCAATCCATTGCAACATACCTGTTTCAAAGTCCAAAATACCAGAGCCAACATCTAATTGCTTTGGTTTGGGAATGGCCAATTTGTGTCTTAAATCAGCAAGACGTTCAAGACTTGTTAAGTCAATGAAAGTTTTGCTGGGGTTTTCAGAGGATTGGTTTTCAGAGGTCTGCTGAGGTGCTGTTTGTTTTGGTGGATGGTTATCAGAGTCAGAGGATATATCTATTGGAGTGGTTGGAGTTTTTGGAGGTGTTGATTCCTCTGATGATGGTAACTGGGGTCTGACAATGGTGGTTCCACATGGCAACTGTATTGCCAGCGGTGAAGGTTGAGATGAGTGGGGATCAGAATGATGAGGAGATGGGGTTTCATAGCGGTGAAACTCTGTTTGTGGAGAGGGTGGATTATTTTCTGGTTGAGGAGGAGGAATCTCTGATTGCTCAGGGATCAGAGGTTCTTCTGTGATTGGTTGTTGAGATTGTGGTTCTGGTTCTGGTTGATGTTCTGGTTGTATTTCTGGTTCAGGTTGAATTTCTGGTTCAGGTTGTGGAGGAGGAATATTTGGTGGTTCAGAGTGAGGTTGAACAGAAGCATGTTCACGCTCAATATCAGCTAGCACTCTATCAAGTGCTGGTGTTGTAGAAACAGTTGATTGTTTGGTAATTTTAATGGGAATTTTAATTCTGGTTCTTCTGAGTTGTAAGGCCTCAGAAGGGTCTTCTGGTATGGTTTCATCAATAGTGGGGATTGGAATGGATATTCTGTGAGAGGTTTGAGGAGGAGCAACAGATGTTGGAATAGTAGTTGAAATTGAAATAGGGGCAGCAGATGAATTACCTCGTTTCTTTGGAGTCTGATGAGATGATCCTTCTGCTTTCCTCTTCTTTGTCTTCTTCTGAGTCACTTCAGGTTGGGGTTGACTCAGATCTTTGATCTTCAGCTTTGAACCTGCATCTTCTTCCTTGTATGAATCTGGATACTTGAGAAACATATCAGGTTGGGATTCCATTTCAGAAAATCTTGGGAAATTACTCAGAGGCACTCTTCTTCTGGAGATGTCAGCAGTTGAAGAAGCTCTGGGTTCCTTCCTGATATTTTCTATCAGCTTCATCTTTTTCAGGTTCTTAGCGTTCAGCGGTTTTCCAACAGTTGGTTCAAAATTGCCCAGCACTTTAGCTTCGCTCAGATAATCTATCAGCTTATTCTCTGTCAGAATATCTGATATGAGCCTCCCAAACGGTATCCAGTCCCTTTTGGTCCTTTCTTCTTCTCTAGTCTCTTTCACACTAGTCTTCAGATGGTTGAACAGGAAGTGTGCCAGATTGATCTTCACCCTCTGATCAATAAAGTAGATCAGAAATTGCTGATCCACGTTTATATAATCAGGAGAGCTTGTTGGCTTCCTGTGATTGAAACAGCCCAGAACAATCTTGGCCCACACTCTGCAGTGATCCTTCAGATCCTTGATTTTGCTGCTGGGAAATCCAAGAGTGAAAATGCAGTTGGCTACCACACCTATATCAGGGCATCTATCAGCCATGTCCACACAACGGACTCCACCACCACTTTGACCAATTAACCTAGCAATGAGGTCTTCAGAAATTATTATCTTCTTTCCCATGACAGAAGAGATGACTAGATGTTTATGAATCTTGGCGTGAATCCAAAATTCCTTGACAAGCTCTGGGAAGGTTGGTCCAACCAGCCTGTCGAAATACCTCTCCCACTTTTGAGCTTTGATTTCCTCAGTTAGGTCAAACCCATTATCCTTCAAACTTTAGAAATCGACGATTAACTCAGAGAGAACCTCAAGATTCTTTACCGGTGTGAGAAGAGTTCTGGTAGGCACCTGATACTGCTCAGAGGTTTCTTTCTTCTGATTTCCTGCAGAAATGCTGGAGGATGCCATTGTTCTCACACAAAAAAAAAGCTTGAGAATGATTTGAGAGAAAAAAAGGTTTTAAGAAGATAACTCAGAAATATGCAGAGAATACTTAAGAGATTATGAGAAAGCGTAAAGAATAAGATTGAAGAATAATGTGCTTAAATAAAGATTTCAAAAATTATTTTGAAAAATTAAACGTTTTTAAGAGAGAGAAAAAAATAATGATTGCCATTAACAAGCGTGATTACTTTTGCATTAAATGCTTGCTGATTTTGGGGGATTTGAGAAAGATACTTAAAAACGGTTACCAGACATGTGTCTCAATGCACCCAATCAGCGCTTTCCTTTCTCAGAAGCGTGCACGCGTTCTGCTTCAGGGATTTGCTGATGATTGGATGACACTTGTTTGATGTAGTGATCAGCACGTCTGTCTTTGAGATTAGACTCTCAGATCTTTAGACTTGCCTCTGATACAATCTGCATGTTCTAACTTTCTGAAAGAAGATTGATCAGAAGTTCACAGTAATATAATTACATTCTGAAGATAAATACATGGAATTAAAACATTTTCATTCTGGGCATACTTTCATGCTGAGATGTTTCAGAATGAAATTAAACCTATCTTCTGAAAGGGGTTTAGTAAAGATATCAGCCCATTGATGGTCTGTATCTATAAATTTCAAGTTTAAAATTCCTTTCTGAATATAGTCCCTAATGAAATGATGTTTTATTTCTATATGCTTAGCTCTAGAATGTAAAATAGGATTCTTACTTAAGCAAATAGCAAAAGTATTATCACAAAGAATAGGAATGTTACTCTCAAAAATCTGGAAGTCTTCAAGCTGACTTTTCATCCAGAGCATCTGTGTGCTACATCCAGCTGCTGCTATGTACTCAGCTTCTGCTGTTGACAGAGCAATAGTTGATTGCCTTTTGCTGGACCACGAGATCAGATTTTCTCCCAGAAACTGGCAGCTTCCAGAAGTACTTTTGCGTTCCACTCTGTCTCCAGCAAAATCAGCATCACAGTAGCCTACTAAGCTGTAATCACTAGATTTTCTATAAAACAAACCCAGATTAGTAGTACCTTTCAGATACTTGAAAATTCGCTTAACAGCTGTTAAGTGAGATTCTCTAGGATCTGATTGGAATCTAGCACAAATACATACGCTGAATAAAATATCAGGTCTTGAAGCAGTCAGATAAAGGAGAGAACCAATCATACCTCTGTAGACTTTCTGTTCTACGCTTTTGCTTACCTCTTCTCTTTCCAGAATGCACGTGGGATGCATTGGAATCTTTGATGGCTTACATTCTGAGAGGTCAAATTTCTTCAGAAGATCTCTGATGTATTTGCTCTGATGAATGTAAGTTCCCTCTGGAGTTTGATTGATCTGAATTCCTAGAAAGAATTTCAGTTCCCCCATGAGGCTCATCTCAAATTCTGCCTGCATACACTTAGCAAATTTTCTTCCAAGAGAAGGATTAGTAGAACCAAAGATTATATCATCAACATAAATTTGACAGACTAAAATGTCACTCTTAACTGTTTTACAGAATAGAGTAGTGTCCACTTTCCCTCTGGTGAATTCATTTTCAAGCAGAAAGTTACTTAGCCTTTCATACCAAGCTCTGGGAGCTTGTTTCAGACCATACAGTGACTTTTTCAGTTTGAAAACATGTTCTGGATGTTTTGAATTTTCAAAACCTGGGGGTTGGTGAACATAAACTTCTTCTTCTATATAACCATTTAAGAATGCACTTTTGACATCCATCTGATACAGAGTGATGCCTCTATTAACAGCAAATGAGATTAAAAGTCTGATAGATTCTAACCTGGCGACTGGGGCAAAGGTTTCTGTATAGTCTATCCCCTCTTGCTGACTATAACCTTGTGCAACCAGTCGTGCCTTGTTTCTGACGACTTCACCTTGTTCATTAAGCTTGTTTCTGAACACCCATCTTGTTCCAATGACGTTGAATCCTTTTGGTCTTGGAACGAGATCCCATACGTCGTTTCTGGTGAATTGATTCAGCTCTTCTTGCATTGCCAGAATCCAGTCATTGTCCAGAAGTGCTTTATCAATAGAAGAGGGTTCAATCAGAGACACAAGTCCCATCAGAGTTTCTTCAGAGTTTCTGAAGCTTGCTCTTGTTCTGATTGGATCTTCCTTTCTTCCTAGGATAGTCTCTTCTGGGTGATCCAAACTGCTTCTGGGTAATCTCTTCTGAGGTTGATCAACAGCAGTTGTAGGATTTCTAGCATTGCTTCTTTCAGACGTTGAAGGAATGTCTGTGTTGAGAGCTTCTGATGACTTGTCTTCAGAACCTGCAAATTCAATTTCTATACCTGCAAGATTTTCATTCTGCTTTGACTTTTCAGAGTCAAGCTTGTCATCAAAACGAACACTGATTGATTCTTCCACAATCTGTGTTTCTGTATTGTATACTCTGTACCCTCTTGAGCGTTCAGAGTATCCTAACATAATACACTTCTGTGCCTTAGAATCAAACTTGTTCAAATAATTCTTAGTATTTAGTATAAAGCAAGTACATCCAAATGGATGAAAATACGAAATGTTGGGCTTTCTGTTCTTCCACAATTCATATGGAGTCTTTTCCAGAATAGGTCTTATTGAGATTTTATTCTGAATGTAGCACGCTGTGTTTATTGCCTCTGCCCAGAAAGTCTTAGCAACGTTTGTCTCGTTGATCATGGTTCTGGCCATTTCTTGCAATGTTCTGTTCTTTCGTTCTACAACTCCATATTGTTGGGGAGTTCTAGGACAAGAGAAATCATGCAGAATGCCTTTGTCATTAAAGAATGACTCAAAATCTTTATTTTCAAATTCTCCACCATGATCACTTCTGACTTTAACGATTCTAAGATCTTTTTCATTCTGAACTTGGTTACAGAAGGTAACAAACACAGAGTGTGACTCGTCCTTGTGTCTTAAGAACTTTACCCATGTCCATCTGCTATAGTCATCTACGATTACTAACCCATACTTCTTGCCACTGACAGAAGCAGTCTTAACTGGTCCAAATAAGTCAATGTGCAGAAGTTCTAATGGCTTAGAGGTAGAAACAACATTTTTGGATTTAAAAGAGGGTTTTGCAAATTTGCCTTTCTGACATGCTTCACACAGAGCATCTGAATTGAACTTCAAATTTGGAAGTCCTCTGACCAGATTGAGTTTGTTAATCTGAGATATTCTTCTCATACTAACATGCCCCAATCTTCTGTGCCAGATCCACTGCTCGTTGTTAACAGACAGAAGACATTTTACGTTCTGACTCTTTAGTTCAGAAAGTTTGATTTTGTAAATGTTGTTTTTCCTCTTACCATTAAATAGGATAGTCCCATCTTTCTGACTAACAGCTTTACATGATTTTTGATTAAAGATTATATCATAACCGTTATCACTTAATTGACTTATGGATAACAGGTTATGCATCAATCCATCTACAAGCAGAACATTATTAATAGAGGGAAGATTTCCGTTACCTACGGTTCCAGAGCCAATAATCTTTCCCCTCTGATTTCCTCCAAAGCCAACGTGGCCTCCAGGCTTAAGTTCCAGGCTTTGGAACATATGCCTTCTTCCCGTCATGTGTCGTGAGCAGCCAGAGTCCAGGTACCATGACTGGTGTTTCTGACTTGCTGCTAAAGATATCTGCAACATGTATTATTTTATCCTTAGGTACCCAGATCTTCTTGGGTCCTGATTTGTTAGTTTTACCAAAACTCTGGTTGAATTTTGGTTTCACAAAGTGATTACTACTAGTATATTTGATGTCATGTGTGTGACCATACACAAAGTGTGAATTTAGAGGAGTGTGTTTAATGGTTAAATCCATGACATTTTTGGGTGTAGGAACCTTACCTAGGTATCCTATTCCTTTCCTGCCGTTTCTGCTAACTCCATAGATCATTGAAGCCATTCTGCTTCTATCTATGCTTTTAGCAAGGAACTTCTGGAAACTATGATCATACTCCTTGATGATCTCATCAGCGTTGCTGGGAGTTTCAGGAATTGGTTCCTTCTGAGAGTTTTGTAAAGAGTTTTCTAATTTTAAAATTTTATCTCTCAGCTCAGAGTTTTCCAATTTGAGACTCTCAGACTTATTAGAGTCAGATTCAAGAGTCCTTTTCAGGTCTCTGAATTTAGCTCTAATCTGCTGATAACGTTCCAGAATTTCATTGAGGCTTTCAGCAAGTTCAGCCTTTGTAAAATTAACAGCGAAGTTAGGGAATACCTCTTCTGTGTCTGATTCTGAGTCTGAGTCAGAAGCTTCACTGTCATCTGGAATGTTAGCCATGAGCGCTATGTTCGCCCTTTCATCATCTGATTCTGAGTCAGCTTCAGACGAGTCAGAGTCATCCCATGTGGCCATGAGACTTTTCTTCTTCTCTCTTCCAAACTTCTTTTTGGGCTTTTCCCTCTGAAGCTTTGGACAGTCACTCTTGTAGTGTCCTTGCTCATTGCACTCGTAGCAGATGATGTCTTTTGTATTTGGCTTCTTGCTACCGGAGGAACCTTCAGATCTTCTGTATCCAGAGGAAGAATCTGTCCTTCTGTATCTGGAAGAAGACTCGTTCTGATCAGATCTTCTGGGATTCCTGAACTTCCTTTGTCTTTGCTTCCACAGTTGATTTACTCTTCTGGAGAGAAGGGAAAGCTCGTCTTCTTCTGATGAGGATCCATCAGATGTTTCTTCAACTGCCTGCAAAACTTTAGATTCAGATTTTCTGTTAGATTTTAAAGCTATAGGCTTACCTTGCTTCTGAGGCTCGTCAGCTTCCAGCTATATCTCATGACTTCTGAGGGAGCTTATAAGTTCCTCCAGAGTGATTTTGTTGAGATCTTTCGCCAGCTTCAGAGCAGTAACCATAGGCCTCCACTGCTTGGGTAAACTTCTGATTATCTTCTTGACATGGTCAGCAGTAGAGTATCCCTTGTCCAGAACTTTGAGACCAGCTACCAGAATCTGGAATCTAGAGAACATAGTTTCAATGGATTCAGATTCTTCCATTTTAAACGCCTCATACTTCTGAATGAGCGCCAGAGCTTTTGTTTCTTTGACTTGAACGTTGCCCTCGTGCGTCATTCTGAGAGAATCAAAGATGTTCTTAGCTGTGTCTCTGTTGGAGATCTTCTCATACTCAGTATAGGAGATAGCACTGAGGAGGATGGTTCTGGCCTTATGGTGATTCTTGAAATCACGCTTTTGTTGATCAGTCATTGATTTTCTTTCAATCTTCTGACCAGTTGCATTCACGGGGTGCGTGTATCCATCTGTCACCATATCCCACAGATCAGCATCATGTGCTAGAAAGAAGCTTTCAATTCTGTCTTTCCAGTAATCAAAGTTTTCTCCATCAAAGACTGGAGGTTTGCCGCTGAATCTGTCTCTGTCCTCATTGGTGTCATTGCTGAAATGAGAGTTGTTTCCTGCCATTGTGTTTTTCTGACGCTGGATCTTGTACTGACACGGTTAAGTGTTTTAGCTCAGAACCAGGCGCTCTGATGCCAATTGAAGGGGTGAAAAACACAAGAAGGGGGGGGGGTTGAATTGTAAAACTGGAATCTTAAAGCAAATGACAAGGTATTTTTATCCTGGTTCGTTTGATCTCAAACTACTCCAGTCCACCCGTCAAGGTGATTTCGCCTCTCTCCAACGAGGTCTTAATTCACTATATTCAACTGAATACAAATCTGCTTTAGCAACTGCTAAAACCTTCTTGATTCAAACCACAATCTGGTTTGTCAAGGCAGCACTTTCTTACAAAGGTATAAACAAATGTGTGTGAATGTTTTCTATAAAAACTATATCACAACTGTGATGTATACACAAATTAAGCTTAGAAACTTAGAATGCTAAACACTAATGGAGTATCAGAGTTTGTTGGTTTAGCAAAACTTGGATGAAGATTATTGTTCAGCTTTTTGCGTGTAGAGAGTTTTGAAGCATTAGCCGTGATAATCTTCGAAGCTTGGTTTATATAGCATTTGAGAAGATGAACGTTGAAGCAAATATTCTTGATTTAATGCTAATAACATGCTTTCCTTTTTGAGCAGATCTTGTCTGGAATGAGGCCATTGGAATTGATTAGCGTTCAATGCACAGTACCGTTGCTTCTTCAATGCACGATCTGGCTTGGCTCATTCTGATTCTGCTTCGCTGCTGATGAACTATTTGATTCTGTATCAGAGTGTTTTACGCGCAGTTCTGTTCATCAAGCTTCAGCATGTGCAAGCGTTGATCATCTGATCTTGACGTTCTGATTCAGCAACTTCTGATGCTGGTGTATGAAAACATATTCTGATGCTGAGAAAGTGATCTTGCTTATTTTAATCAGCATATCTGCAAATCAGAGCATAGTAATTTTAGGCAGCATATAGTTCAATCATGAGATATTTAACTACTATATCTTTTCACTTTGTTATCATCAAAACTTAAATATAGGGTACTAGATTCAAACATTGTTCTAACATCTACTTCTCCCCAGTGAGTCTTCCCCAAGCAAAGGGATTGCGGCTAAAGGTCTGGCCAATGTTGAAACTCTTGGATGATTCCCCAACAATACTTGAAGTTTTCTTCTCCTTGACATCGCCAAGCGGAGAATCCTTGTCTGATAGTTTGTGATTGATAATATTTCATGGTAAAGAATTTATATCCCCAACATATATGTGATGTTTTGTGCTCATTAGAGAATGTTTGTTTCCCGAAGTAGAGTTCCTTATTCCCAAGCCGAGGGTACTAGTTGAGAATTTTATTTTTCCTCGACAAGTCGCTTGACCAAGATTTCTTATTCAAGAACTCTCTCATCTCCCCAGCGGAAGCTTATCTTGAGACTCCTTATGATGAGAATCTTTTCTCAATCCACCAGCCAAGTCTGTTTGAGAATTGTCCATTTTTCCAAGCAGAGTGGTGTTAAAGATTAATCTCACTCCCCAAAAGAGGCTACTTTTTGAGATCTCTCGCTCATGAACTTTTATCTCCCGATCTAAGTTTCCTTATGGAAATCTCTCACTCAGGAATTCTCATTTCCCCAGCTAAGTTTTTTCATTGAAAGTTCTTATTTAAGGATTCTCCCTTTTCCCCAATAGAGTTTGATCCTGGATGTTGAAAGGTTTCATCCCAGAGGAATGTGATATCGTGACTTCTTACCTGAGGTTTCACGTATCCCCCACATGCTTGTTCTTATTAAAGATCGTTCGTGAATCCCTAGTTGAGCTTCTCACGCCAAGATTACTTCCTCTCCGGCAAGAGTTATGTGTTATCTCCATCTTGGATCCTCGTATCCCTAGTAGTACATGTTTCTGTCATCCCCTGGAAAGAGGTTGACAAGTTATTCCCCAAGTAGTCAAAGGTTATTTTTGATTCCCTGTGGGCCCCCATATTATTGTTGTCTTCCCCATGAAACGTCAAGTCTTCACTTAACATCCCTTATAAGAGTTTACAGTTTTGATTCGATCTTCTCCAGCAGAGTTAACAATTTATTTTTGAAACTCCCCTCAGAGTTTGTATCCTGTATTTATTGGTTACTCAGTTTGTTACTCCACACAGAGTTTCAGCTTTTCAAGGGCTTTTCAAGGGCTTCTCTCTAGCGGGTCCTTGTATTTTTTTTTTCTCCAGCGAAATCATGCATCATCATATTATATCCCAAAAGTTTTTTGTTCCCATCCCTTTTTGGACCATTACTCCATGAAAATTGAATATTCAAGCATGCATTGAAACATAAGCCATTAATGCTTCACCCATACAAATATCCTCTTGATGTTACCATTAAGCTATGTGGTGTCTACCCACTATCTTTGGTAATGGTTCAGTTTTTCCGTGGCGTATCATTTCTTGGTGTACCTCTCAAGTACCAGTTTTACTCGGATATTCATTTTAGCCTATTTTTATGTAGTTCTCTTAGTTCGAGCTTTATCTCATTACCTGTCCGTGCAATCCGGTTTTGTACTGGTACTCATCTTTGGACTAGATTTTACCGCTAGTCTTCTTATGTCGAGTTTGCTACTCGTTTTTAAGTCTCATCTTTGGACCAGTCTTATCTAGTCTTCTTGAACCGAGTTTTTTATTCGATATTTGTCTCTTTTATTCCTTGGGTTTGTTCAGCATCATCCATTATCTACCCTCATTTGAGACCAGTAGGTATCTTGTGAAATACACACACTTTTCGTCATCTTGCTATAGGACCCTATTTCTATTGTTGTGCTATCCAGTACTTTTTCATAGTCTAGTGTTATCTAGTTCCTCTTAAGCTGAGTGTTTATCTCATTACCTTGTCTGCACACCAGTTTCTACATGGTGCATTCTCTATAGTACTCCCAGAGGCCGAGTTTTATCTCGATAATATCTACTCGATCCCACCAGTGTTCACCCAGCGTGTTAATGGTATACATTCAGTTTTATTTGACCTTTGTTGATCAAGAACAATTTATTTCTTGTATACCCGTCCGGATCCGATATCTATTTGTATCTTTTGAGTCTATTTTTGTCTAGTCTTCTTGAGTTGAGTTTTATCTCATCACTGCAATTTTTGTTCTAGTTTTGTCCTGGTACATTCTTCTAGGGTCTAGTTTTATTTAGTATTCTTGGGTTGAGTTTTATCTCATTCTTGTGATATGTGTTTCAGTTATGTCCTGGAACTTCCTTCTAGAGTCTAGCTTCCACTAGTTCTCTTGGTGCAAGTCCAATCTCTATTTGGCTTGCTTTTCGAGTCCAATCTCTACCTGGCTTACTTTTCGAGTCCATTCTCTTTTGGGCTCGTCGATCAAATCCAATTTCTACTTGGTATATTTCTTGAGTCTAATATTATCTGACACTCTTTGGTGAGATTCAGTATTCACTAGACTTCCCCACTTTTACCCATTTTTCTTGGTGTTATCCTCACAAAAATACAGTTATCATTGTTTCTTTACTCTCTCGTTCAAGAGTGTAAATTTTCGAGTTCATTTAGTATTCAATCCTCTTCCACCTCGAACGTTCAAAAGTGGTCTCTTTTCTCACTTATCAACTTTAAGATGATTGAATATGGGAAGTTATTGCACCCCAAAATTTACCCTCTTGATTTTAGAACTTTAAAGGCTTGTGTTTCATCATGTGCATTCATACACTGTGATAGGATCAAGGTATTTTAGTCCTCAAGCTCTTTTGAAAGCTATGAAAGATGGTTGTGTTATCAATCAATGCAAGAAAGGTCTCATGCACTCAATCTTTGAGTCACTCAAGCTACAGAGGTTTGTCATACCTCAAGACATATCAATCATTTCTTTGTTTCATGTGAAATGTGAAAATTACAAGTGTTGATGTTGTTTATCTCTTGAGATTAGGGTTTTGCCCAATTGAAGTGTTTGATGCTTGTATGGTAAAAATTTATGAATCAATATCCTCTCATTGTTATATGGGTCATCTTTGTTAAAAGAACTTCTCACCATGTTCCATGGAATTAGGTTTAAAACTTGACCATTATCTCCTAGCACAAGGGACCAAATTAGGGTTTTTGATTCAATCAGTATATCTCTGGTTTTTTGGGAAAGACTTGATTCCATGCTTCTATACATGTCCATGAGCACCTATGATTGAATAATTTAGCATAAATTTTGATTGGAAGTGATCCAATTAATTAATTGGGGGTAAAATAGTCATCTGAGCAAAAGTTAACAAAAGTCAATTGATGACCAAGAGGACTTATGGTCAAATTTGAGGTCAATGATCATGTTTGAATATCATGTAGCCTATGGTTGAAGAAATTTAATATAAATGTTGATTTTGAAGTTAATTTGTTCATGAAGGTATCTTGGTGAAATTTGAAAATTCGCAAAGTGTGGAAACTCATAAGGCTGGACTTAAAAAATTCATAATATCTTCATTATTTGTAGAAAATCTGCAAACTTTACACGATTGGAAAGAGGATAAAACTTTCTTCAACTTTTTAATGTGATCCCATGTCCAAAAAATGATTATTTTGAGAGTTATGGTGCATAGAAAAATCTTGACACTTAGTAAAATTTCCAAGGCTTGTACATAAACTCTGAATTCTTCATGGCCAGTTTTGAGGATTCAAATGGATTCAATTCAAAAGTCATCAACATAAAAATTAAAGCTTGAATCCTCCTCTCCAATTTTGATTCAAAGATATTTCAATTTAGTGCACTATGGAGGGAGATATAATGATTAGGTTTTGAGGCCTCAAGATGTCAATTTGCTAGCAAGCACGCGTGTCAGGCTTAGAATTTCATCATACAGTTTTTGGGAACATGTTCATAGTCATTTTTCTCAATGAATCACACGTTATTTTGAAAAGTGAGCAACATAAGGAATGAAATTTGAACTTCCCTCTTCAACTTTGATTCAAACTCTGTTCCATTTGGATCAATGTGGAGAGAGTCTTTAATATTATAATTTGAGATCCTTACAAGATTCAAATTAATTTTTCGTGCCAATATTTGAGGTCCTTACAAGCTTCAAATTCATTTTTCATCAACAACAATGTTGATCTACATTACCTTAGTTTTCCAATGATACCAAGCTCATCTTCAATGATGAAGAGATGATGGAGAAATTCTCATAAGGCTGGGCAATTTCCATGAACACATTGCATGCTAGTCAGGATTTTTTTTTTGTTCACATAACACAAATTTTGTTGCACGATTTTCTTGCCAAAGCCCAGTCCACATGCTTCATTCCTTGAACACCTCACTCTTGTCACAAAATGGCCAAACAAAATGCAAATTTATGCATGTACATGCAGCCCTCGTGAATTTCCATTTTTAGCAATATTTCTTCCACTCAACTTTTCATTCATGTGCAAATCAAGATACCTCATCCCACATGCTTATTGCACTCTCTTTTTACTCCTATTTTCTCATCAAAACGCACCAAGTTGTTAAAGAAAAGGAAGCAAAACGCAAGCTACCATTATAACTTTTTCATTCTACCAGATTTTCAAAAATTACCCTTCAACGGTCTAAAACTCCCAAAGACCTCCTCACCCTCACTCTCCTCACTCTTTATAAGCATTATATATGCCTCATTGCATATCAAGCATCCCTCATTGAGAACAAGCCAAATATGAAGTTCCATTCTTCTCTCCAAAGTTTTCGTCGAGCAGCTTGAATACATTGCTCTAGCTCTCAATTGTTCTTCATTTTCTTCATCATTGAAGCTAGTATATTAAGACCAGCGGGTTTCTGAAGACCTGTAGCTCCACAATTTTGAGTTTATTTTTCACATCAAGGTAAGAAATCTTGAACTTCAATCTCTCGTTTCAGCTTGAATTGATGCTTTAAATCTTGTTCTTAATATTGTAGTTGGTCAAACAACAAGTTTGATGTATTTGGTTTGTTTGTTTTAAGCTTGAATCATGTATTGTGTGTTTCTGAAATTTGTGTTTCGCTTGTTTCACTCTGTTCTTGCTAAATTATCTCCTTGATCTTGCTTCATTTGTTAAAACCAATGGATCTATCGTGTTCCTTGTAGTTTGGTGATTAATTTTCATGTTTTGATCGTGTTGTTTGGTTGAGAATTGAGTGAGATATCTTGTTCTGAAACCAGCAAGAAAATTGATTTCGTTTTCGTTTTTAGAAGCTAGGTTTTAGGTTTGTTAACAGGAATGAGCACACGTACGTTTTTTATTGGATCTATACTTTAAGCTTTTGCAGCGCTTTTTGTTCATGATAGGTGTTATAGATTTGGCTATATTTTGAATTTCATTTCATTTTAATTGTTTTATCAATTTTATTTTAAATATTTCCACTTATCCAAAAATTATCAAAAAAAATACTCCAAGTCTATTTTTGAGTCTATTTTTTAATATAATTTTTTTTTTAATTTTTAATTTTTGGTCAATTAAAAAATTTGTGTACATTAATTAGTTATTTTGTTCATTGTTTCAATGTTTGATTTTATTTTCTAATTTCTATTAATCCAAAAATTATGAAAAAATATGTTTATTGATCCTTAGAGTTTTTATTTTTATTTTTAAGTGATCTCATATCAAATTTATTTGAATTTTATCTTTGGTAATTCAAATTGAAGTTAATTTCTTATCTTTAGGGTTTTGGTTGATCACTTGCAATGTTTGATTTCTAATTCCAATGTCCTTTACTTATAAAATTCAAAGAAAAATATGTTTGAGGTTCTTAGATAAATTAAGACCATGAAATTTTTTTCTTCTTAATTTTAAGTCTTGATCTTATATTTTTCACAAGTTAGTTTTCAAAACATGTCTAGATTTAGCACTTTGGTAACTAGTCTTGGTGTTTTCACTTAAAAAACATAGTTCATCTTAAACCCAAGGACCAAAACCTTTGGTTCTGACTTTTAGAAGTCCTTATGGAAATATATTCATTTTTGTTTGAATTTAGAAGTCTTCTTTCTATTTTTTCCCTAATTTTTGAATGTTTCCTTTTATGACTTGCTTGAACTTCTTGCCTCTTATTTGCTATTGTGTGAAACATTTTGGGGATGAGTTTTATTCTCATGATAGTCCCTGGACATTTTTAGCATCTCATTAACTTGGAACAACTTAATTGATCTCTTTTAGCTATTTTATGATCTTTGTTTTGAATTCCTAAATTGTGCAAGTTTTAAGCCTTGTTTTGGATCTTTCTTGTGTGTTATGGTTTGTTATTGAGGACTTTTGATGTCCAATGATCATGATTGAGGGATGATAGGTTCAAGGACAGTCCCTTAAGGACTTGAGAATCATATGACTTCATTTGTATAATTCCCCTTTTGCCTTACTTTTTTAATCTACTTCTTATTGCTTGAGATATAATGAATGCACTTGTGAAATCTTTAAGGAACCAAGTTCCTTCTCCTTGATCTTATTATAATTAGAATGTTTAGAGCCTTTAGTTAATCTCTATGAACCATTCAAGTTCTCTAACATCTCACCTTTGTTTAGAGGCCATTTACTTATCTTTTGTGATCATAGTTTAGGAGAATGTGTTTGTGCATTTCCAATTGAGTGCTAATGATCCAAAAAGGTTGAAGTCCCTTTACTTATACTTATAAACTCATGCCTTATGACCTATAAATAAATTCTCCTTTGATTCTTTGATTTACATTTCATTGTCAATTCATCATGATGACATGTTAGAAGCTCTATTCTTTGTTTTGACCTAGCTTATGTGTGATGTGTGATGAATGTTGCTTGAGGACCAATGTCCAACATCTTTATGTATTGATCTTAAACTCTCTCCTCATCTCATTTCTCATGATTCCATTATCCATGGTTAAGAATTCACTTTCTAACCAACATGGTCATACATAAGAAGCTACATTCTTTATTTGTGTTTTGAGCATCGTTGTCTAATGATTGTCTCATGAGAGTTTGTGCTATGTCCCATGAATTTAACTTGATTTTAGCTACTGCCCATAATATCTAAGAACATTGACTTTGATTTATTTAGAACATTTTTCTTGTATGCATTAAAGGGACTATACTTTTCCATATATCATGACACTTAAGTATGTTATCTTATTGACATTTCTTGAGTCATTAAGTTCACTATTGATATCTTGTGAGGGTTTCATCATCACCCTGTCATATACAAGATTTCATTGCACACTTACTTGAGCCTTATCAACTTCATTTTATTTAAGGCAAGTATTATCCATAACTTGATGATTTTGTTCATCAACTAGGTGAATTTTCTTTTGTATGAAGTTTCATATTCTCACTTTGTTACTCTTGAGCGGCATTTTGAGTTAACTTACTATACAAGTCACACATTTCATAATTATTCAATTATTCTCTCTTCTTTTGATCTTTACTTGTTAAATTAAACTTGTTTCTCGCTTCCTTTGGACATTTCTTTTGTGTGATTTGTATGCATTATTTTCTCCATGCTTGTGATGTTTGAATGTGATATCTTAGAGATCATTTACTACTGACTTGTGTGTTTTGTTACTCTCTAAACATGTTCCCTCTTCATCTATCCATTTCTCGTGCTTAGTGTTTGGTTTTGACTTAGTATTGCCTTAAACTTTTGATGTGCTTAAGTAGTGATACCTTAGGGGTATTAGAAGTCATTTATATGTGTTATCTCAAAGTTTTTTCTTCATAATTCACTCTTACTTAATATTTATTTCCATTTTCACTTGATCACACACTTGTTCTCCCCTCATATCACAACTTTGATTGAAACTAGTTTGTGTACTTTGGTTTTTGTGTCATGTTTTCAATGATTATTTGAAATTCTTATTAACCATGAGGTTTGTGTTAAGTGTATAACATTTATATGTTTTTACATTCTCCCTCCATTACCTCTTCTTTTCTAATTTGTTTTCTTGTTAGAAACACATGAGCACTTATGTCCATTTTGGGATAATTGTGATTCGTTCTTTGTTTGATTGTGTTGTGAATCTTTCTCAAGTGTGTATTATGTGATGATGATGATTTCTTTATGTGTTCAATTCTTACTTGTACACCTCTTAATCTATCTCACTTTATTTCATCTTCTTATACAATGATTAGTTTGACACTTGACACATGAAGGCTTTTATGCTAGTATGCTTGCCTTTTTGACTTTTATTGTGATCTTTAGATCTCTACCTCTTGTGCATGACCCTTAGGTAATTTTTTTGACGTGTCTAATTGTTATCTTTGATGTTATATTGTTGCCCCTTTTTTTTTGCCACTTACTTGTTGCCCAAGTCTTATCTTGTTACTTAATTGAGTTTTGTCTCTTTCCATCATGTGAACTTGTCTTGATTAGGTAATGGTTGTTAACATGTAGTCTCTTAATTATAGTTTGTGATGTCTTAAACCGTGTTTAGACTTAGTTATATACCTCTTTTGTCATCCATTCTTGCATGTTTTATCAAGATGTGAATTTTTTCCTTCCAATTGAACACTTGCACTCTTACTTGCCTAGTTAGGTAATACTTCATTTTTCTTGACCCATGTTGCTATGCTTAGGGTAGTCTAAGGTGTATACCATGTTAAATTCAGAACCTATATCATATCCTGATATGCTTTTGTGCCATGTGTGATCGGTGGAAATATAACTGATTGTTTTTTAGCTGGTTCGCGAAATGTCGCGGTAAGCAAGAGTCGCCACTGTCGTTTATGTTCTCCAACATGGAAAGGACAAAAGCACAGCAAAATTCCTTCTTTGAGAATGTTTCTCTGTTCGGGAGGTAGATTTATAGAAAGGGAAGGTGTTAGCACCCTTTCTATCCGTGGTTATCCACGGGCTCTTAGGTACTTGCTCTTATGTTTTCAAAAGATTGTTTGCTTTTCAAGTGTGTGTGGGTTTTGAAAAAAGTTTCGTTTGAAAAATTTCTAGGTAACTCTTGTATCTGTCCTCAAGAGTGTATGAAAAATTTGTTTGAAAAACTTTTTGAAAGTGTCAGTGCGAAAAGTTGTTATTGTTTGTTTGAAAGAGCAAGTACCCAGGAGAATCTACCTACTCTAAGGAATTAGGCTTTGTAAGAGTCCTTTAGATAGTGCTATCCCACCATTGAGAGGTAGTTAG
Organism: Vicia faba; assembly: GCA_948472305.1. Taxonomy (NCBI): domain Eukaryota; kingdom Viridiplantae; phylum Streptophyta; class Magnoliopsida; order Fabales; family Fabaceae; genus Vicia; species Vicia faba. The sequence goes on from OX451739.1 coordinate 838,475,964, forward strand.
CACCGTCGTTGGAGGTATTCGGGTCAATTCGATTATTAGGGACATGTGTGGTCACCAAAGCAATGGTAGGACGCCTTAGCGGTAACCCTAATGTCCTAGATTCTTTGTATCTGAGGCAACCGTTTCGAGGCAACTGGATCTTAGACAGGAGGGCAACCTCTAAAACACCCTATACTTGACGACCACGTTCGAGGCAACCAGTGAGGCGTACCCTAGGAGTGGCATGTGCATGTGTGCTATTTCAGATTATGTTTATCTTTGATCATGCATTTGTGAGCTACGGATTGGTTTTATTTGCCATACAAGTCTTTCATGCATTTTTAACAGTTAAGAGTGCGTAAAATGAAGTGCGGAAAGGTAAATCTACGCTATTACAAGGCGCGGGTCTATACATCGCCAAAAACAAACCCGTTTGGAAAAAATAAACTGCGAGAAAATAAATAAAGCGATAAAGGAGGTCCTAATTAACTATTACATTTCTGAGCAGATACATAATCAAAATAATGAATTAAAGTAAATATACGCGCGAAAGGTTGAATCGGGACGTCCTTAGGGTTTTGACCCTTTTTGAGAAAAGAATGAGATTTGTCCTTTTTATTAAATTAATGAAATTAGGCCTAATTACTAATTAATTAATTTATTAAAAGAAAAAAATCTTTTTTATGTTTTAATGAAAATAAAATAAAAGGAATTAAAATTTTCAAAACCCTAATTCTAGACTAATTTTATTTATTAAGAAAAAGATTAAAATTGCCTAATTAAACTAATTAATTAATTATAATTTATTTACAAAAAAAAGTAATTGAAATTAATAAAAATATTTTTTAGGTTTTTTCTGAATTTTATTTGTGAAAGTAAATAATTAATTTGCTAGTGAGTAATTAATTAAAAAAAACAATAAAAATAAATAAAGCAAATGAAAGAGAAAATAAAAAAAAATGCAAACTCAAGGGGGGGGGGGGGGGGGGGGGGGGGGGTTGGGGCCAGATTTGAAGGTGCCTTTGGAAATCCTGGGCCCATTAACTCTCAGCCACGTTTGACCTTCTTGCTTGCCTATGTACAAGGTTGACCAGGAGCATGGTATGCTTCCATCCTGACCATTGGATTGATGATGGTGGCCACATGGCATGACGTTGCTAGAGGCATATGGTGGACTATTCTTTGAAGCCTGCACACAATTGTATGAAGAAAAAAGAGAAACAATTTATTTGGGGGACCTGGGATTCGAACCCACGTCCCAGTGATCATTTGCCAGCGTGTCCTTCCACTGAGCCACTTGCCTTCATTTGTTATCATAATAATACATAATTATTATATTGATAAATCAAAACAAAGCCTGGAAAAAAAAATAAAACGCGCGTTATTTTAAACGGACGAATGAGAGGGGGACGCGTCAGTGTCTTCTTCCTTTGATACTAGTTTTTTACCTACGGATTTTTATCCGCAGGTAGTTTCGTAGGCCTTTCTGGAAATCGTCCCTAGGCCATGAAAACCCATTTCAAAACCATGGTTGATCTCGTCCATATCCCCTGAATCCATCCATACCCATGCTTTGTTTTAATTTCACCTGTAGTCAAAATACCTAAAACGCAAAAAGATGAACCCTAGAATCAGGCACCACGATTCAGGGCCTAAAAACCAAATTGGATAATGCAGTTACGTCAGAAATCAAACAAGCAACATGATTATGCCAATATTTTTGAGAAACAATGCAAGAATAGAGAGTTCAAGTTTCGTGTACAGGGGTGAGTTTGGAAGAACTTACAGTGCTTGATAGGTGGTCTTAGGATGCGTTTGTGGTCGCTTTGGCTTCAGGGGATGGCAAGGAAGGATGTCACGCTCTCCTTTTGATCTGAAAATGCTTGCAACACCCCTTTTGATCTCACACTTTTTTGACAACTTTGCACTTTTGCTCTGGCCGTTTCAGTGATCTCTAGGTTGTGAATTAGGTTTGTCACGCTTGCTTATGTAGGTATCAATGAAATTAGGTCAGCAGCTGAGCTTGTATCTTGGTCTAATTAAGTTTGGAGATCTTGTTGACCACCATTAAAGGACTTTCCATGTTTGGAGCAAATTCAAGATTTTGTGCACCAAAAGGCTTGGCACGAAATTATTAGCTGGCACATGACATATAAAAGCCATTCAAGTGACCAAGATGCCATTCCATTAATTTTTTTGATTTTATTTGAATTATTATGGATTTAAAATGAATTAAATCAATAAAAATTAAATAAAATAGAAAAATAAATGTTTGATCTTGAAATTAATCATGGGACACATGGGTGGCATGACAAGGCTGAATCAAGTGGAAGAAAGTGGGCCCTTTTGTCAAAAATTGAAGTTTCAAGGATAGTTGACTTTTGCCATTTCACAAAAATTTCCCAACTTCTCCAATGCATATCTTGCTCAATTTAGATTATATGAACATGTTCTTGGATATTTTGGAAAGGTCTTGAAGTCCTCTAACCAATGCCTTTGGTCCCATGTCATTTGGATTTACCAATTTCAAGTTATGGTCTTTGATTTAAAATGCCTTTTTGTTGACTTTTGAAAATGACCTATAATGTAGAAATTGATAACTTTTTGTGAGAGCATTTCATGTACTTGGAATGTGAACATGAGTTGTAGGAAATGTCCTCCCCTTCAAAATGAGAATTGTATGAGATTTTTCTGATGAACCATGAAAAATTTATGCCCTGGTCAAATTACAGTTGACTTTTCAGCTGTCCAAAAATGGAAACTTTTGCATCTTGATGATTTTTGAGCCATGCTTGTGGAATCATGATCAAGATTTGATCAAATGATGATTGTGGACTCAAAATCCCGACTTTTTACTGCAAAATGACCATTTTGCCCTTGTAGTTGACTGTAGGTCAAATGGAGCTTTTAATTGTGCAAATTGGCACTGTGAGTCTTGAGACTTGGCATGTAGGTGCTTGAGAATGTATATAAGCCTATGAGACTTGATTGAAACATTGAAAACCCCAAATTCGTTGAAAGAACCAAAACCCTAATTTCAGCTGTCTTAGGAGGTGATTTGACTGTACAACCTTTGAGCCATCTTGAGCAATTTGAGGATTATTCTTGTCAAATCTTGAGGAATATGGGAGGGAAAATTTTGGGGTACAACATTTGCCCCTGTTCAATCTTATTAAACCTGAGGATGTAGATTGGCTTGCATGCCTTTCGTGATCCGAAGGTGGAAGATGATTGAACACTAAAGTGCCCAGAAATTTGCACTCGCATAGCGTAGTATCAGCAATGTGATGTCGGGAATGGGCTTACAGATGCCATTTGGAGATATGATGGATAGGAGGATGGGATGGAGATGTGACAGAATCTTGTCGGAGATGGGCTTATAGATGCCATCTGGAAATGTAATGGATAATTGTGGAGATGGGCTTAAAGTTGCCATCGGGAGATGTCGATCGCGTAAGAGATTCCTTAGCGAGAACTTGCGTACTTTGAGAAAGGAAGATGGTTTCCTGGCATGTTACAGGGGTTGATCTTCAAACTCTTCATGCAGATATGCCCTGGCTAGATACAGGTATCGAATCCACAATCAATTGCTCACAGATATGCCCTGGCTAGATACAGGAATCAAATCCGGAACTTCAAAAGGTTGCTTACAGACGTGCCCTGGCTGGCTACAGGTATCGAATCTGGAACCGGTCGTCTACAGATATGCCCTGGCTGGATACAGGTATCGAATCTCTAAACTCTTCATGCAGACATGCCCTGGCTGGATACAGGCATCGAATCTACAATTAATCACTCACAGATATGCCCTGGCTAGATACAGGTATCGAATCTGGAATTGGTCGTCTACGGATATGCCCTGGCTGGATACAAGTATCGAATCCGGAACTGGTCGTCTAAAGATACGCCCTGGCTGGATACAGGTATCGAATCTCTAAACTCTTCATGCAGATATGCCCTGGCTGGATACAGGTATCGAATCTACAATCAGTCACTCACAGATATGCCCTGGCTAGATACAGGAATCGAATCTGGAATTGGTCATCTACAAATATGCCCTGGCTGGATACAGGTATCGAATCTCTAAACTCTTCATGTAGATATGCCCTGGCTGGATACAGGTATCGAATCTAAAATCAATCGCTCACAGATATGCCATGGCTAGATAGAGGAATCGAATTTGGAATTGGTCGTCTACAGATATGCCCTGGCTGGATACAGGTATCGAATCTCTAAACTCTTCATGCAGACATGCCCTGGCTGGATACAGGTATCGAATCTACAATCAATTACTCATAGATATGCCCTGGCTAGATACAGGAATCGAATCTGGAATTGGTCATCTACAGATATGCCCTGGCTGGATACAGGTATCGAATCTCTAAACTCTTCATGCAGACATGCCCTGGCTAGATACAGGTATCGAATCTACAATCAATTACTCACAGATATGCCCTGGCTAGATACAGGAATCAAATCTGGAATTGGTCGTCTACAGATATGCCCTGGCTGGATACATGTATCGAATCTCTAAACTCTTCATGCAGACATGCCCTGGCTGGATACAGGTATTGAATCTACAATCAGTTACTCACAGATATGCCCTGGCTAGATACAGGAATCGAATCTGGAATTGGTCGTCTACAGATATGCCCTTGCTGGATACAGGAATCGAATCTCTAAACTCTTCATGCAGACATGCCCTGGCTGGATACAGGTATCGAATCTACAATCAGTTACTCACAGATATCCCCTGGCTAGATACAGGAATCGAATCTGGAATTGGTCGTCTACAGATATGCCCTGGCTGGATACAGGTATCGATTCTCTAAACTCTTCATGTAGATATGCCCTGGCTGGATACAGGTATCGAATCTACAATCAGTCACTCACAGATATGCCCTGGCTAGATACAGGTATCGAATATGGAATTGCGACAGTTGATGGTAATCATCTTTGTATTGACCTTTTTTCTGAAAAGGCAAAACATCAGTTGTATGCAATGTCATGGTGTATGAGATGCATGATGTCATGATGTTCTAAAAAATAAATGAGATCGTGTGACATAATGCGTATATGCATATTTCAGGATGTATAAAATGTGAAATGTTTATGAATGTATTTCGTCTGGGAAAATAAATCCTTGACGAATGCCGACAAGTTCGTTGAATCCTGGGCTGACGTTGAAGAGTAGAGTTTTTCGTTTCCGCTAGGGAATGATGATTGCAAGGATAAACCGGTAGGAGAAGATGACTCTGTTGGGGAATAAACTTGTTGGACAGATTACTCTGCGGGGTATTACTCTGTGGGAAGAGATACTTCGCTGAGTTTTGATGAGAACTCCGCTGGGGATTCCGTTGATATGTTTTGTTGGAGGATTTGATGAACTCCGCTGGGGGATAGGAAGCACTTCACCGAGGACGATCTTTCCGTGGTAATTAGCTGAGGATAACCCAGTTATAAGCTCTGGTGGGGAATAATCTTCTGAATAAAGCCAGGGAGAGATATGTACTCTGCAGGGGAAAGGCTTCCAGAATCTACTGGGGATAAGCTTCCAGAATCTATTGGGGAGATTGATTCAACTTTCCTGGGGAAACTTTTGGACTGTACTGGGGAGATTAATTCCACTGGGGTGTCTGTATTCTGCCGGGGAACAATCTTATACTAAGACTGTCGGGGATGCTTGCTTATGAACATTTGTATACTCTGCTGGAGAATGTTGAGATCTGCTGGGGATATCCAACTTCCTTAGGGCTGACAATAGGCTAACTCTGCTTGGGGTGAGTGTTGCTGACTGGCTAGGGATACTGTGCCTTTCAGGCTGATGGGAGACCAACTCTGCTTGGGGAGAGAGCATGGCTGACTCTTGAATTACTCTGCAGGGAGTGGAGGTATCTTGGTTACATTCTTCAGCCGAACCCACCTTGGTACCTGGAGGACAGAGCAGCTTGATCGCTTAGACAATTCTTATTGCCCCAGTTTCTGTGGGGGAAGGTACCTATGAAGGTGCTTGACGACTTCCGATTGACAAATCTTCTTCTGGTAGGCAAGTGACGAGATGACGGGACATAGTCATACACTTTGATCCCTAATTTTTGCCTGGACCGCCCTTTCGGGTTTTCAGTCCACTGGGATACCCATTTTTGCCCAAGCCGCCTTTTCAGGTTTTTGACTTGCTGGATGTACAAATTTTTTCATTTCATCCCTTATTTTTTCCTAGGCCAGTCGACCTAGCGGGTCTTTGATTGTGCGTAGTATTTTTTGACTATGTCCACGTTCTTAGAATGCATGGAGTTATCATTGTCAGTAGTGTTGTGTCGTCATGCTACCAGAAGATGTCTGACCGTGCAAGATTCGTTGCTGGAATCCATGTCTAATGCCCCAAGTGATTCAGGTGGAGATTTTCCCCAGGCTGTTTGGCATTTGAGAGATTCTATGAATCTTGACTGGACTGCCCCAGATGACGAACAATGATCATGCCTTGCCCCTTGATTGGAAGTGCTTTTGTTCACTAGATATTCTTCGTGCGAATTTCTCTGTTGTTCGAACAAATCATCATATGCAAACAATATCATATCAAGAATGCAAAGCCTATGTCTGTTTTGAAGTTTTTGAAAATGCATTTTTCAGTAAAACAAGCAAATTTTGTAAAAATGTGATGTCAACTCGTTATTTCACCGCAAGCCTTAAGGAGTCAGGATACCTTTAGTAACAATATGCTTTCGAACTATCCCATACTTCATCTAGGACTTTTTAGGGTTATAACATGGCCTGGTTCATGGTTCAAGAAACACATGATAAAGGCTCAAGTTTATTTGTACCCACCCGTTCTTCGTGATGTTCTTCAAACCTAAACTACGTTGATCGTGCATTAGATATTGTTTGAGTCTTTGCTCTGATATTCCGATGATGGTTCGGATGTTGACAGTTTATTTTGAATAGGAAGTCATTTCTTTTTTTGGTTGAGGGTTTGCAGGACCTCTTTTCTTTTTGATTTTATTATCCCTATTTTTTTTGCCTGAACTGTTTCTTTTATAATTACAGTCAGCGGGATGCCCCAGTTTGTAAGTCTCCTTCATAGGTTTTGACTTATTGGGCTTTTACTTCTGAGAGATAATGACTGCATGTCTTTTGATTATTCGGGATCATCACTGTCTTTTGTTTTGGAAGGACTCTTTTGATGTTGTTCATTGTGCATTTGGATCAATTGAGAGAACTACCCTGCCCCAGGTTATGATTAAGGGTTTTAATTTTCGAAAAGAAAAAAACTCCTACTTCTTTGGCTCAAAGGGGTTGACGAGGGATTATCTTCCTTATAACTCCAGTGTTTAGGAATTGAAACAATGCCTGTACCTCATCAGCGGGGTCTGTTCAAAAGCATATTGTAGATTGTGGTATCGTTTTCGTCATCCTCCCTCAAGAGGCTTAGAGTTATTAATCGAGAGTTTGAACATCACAAAAAATGAAAGAAGTTATAGTGAATGCGAATATATTGATTCAAAATAGACATATGCGATGCATTGATAAAGTAATAACGTTTGCTATGACAATAATTGTTTGTAAAAGTAAAGAAAATACAACTTGAACATTCGAATGAACAAAAGTTTTTTTTTCAATCCCAGGACTTGTCACTTCAAATGGGGAATCTTGCAGGGATAGTAGAAGAACTCAGCCTGGCCATCTTGGGTGAATTCCACTGCTCCTTCATCAATCAGATCCTGGATCTTGTTCTTCAGAGACCAACAGTCGTTTGTGGCATGCCTCGGGCTGTCCTAATGATAAGCACAGCAGGCGTTGGGGTTATACCTTGAAGGTGTCTTGTTGGAATTCTTAGGAGGGTCCCTTAGAGTTACCAAATTCAACCTCAACAGGTGTTGTAAAGCTTGAGACATTGGCGTGTTGAGCTTGGTGAATTGCCTCCTGGGCTTGTCTGGCTTGCTCTGATCAACCCATTGTTCTTGGTGAGGTCGTTGTGAGACCTATGAAGTAGCAGCAGCTTGGAGAGGTCTATTCATCAAACCAAACCTTTGACTTCTTGGAGGCTGATTACAAGTTTGGTCCCCAACCCTGACTACATGCTTCATACTGTCTTGCTGAAGCTGGTGAGGTTGATGCTGAATTTGTGACCCTGAAGCAAGTTGAGGAGCTTTTCCCTTGTCTTCTTGTCTCAAATGGAATTTAATGATGACTAGATCTTCAACCTTAGATGTTTTCCCCAGTTGGTTATCCTAAAGCAGTTGGTTGACGAGAACCCTGAGCTCTTCTTGTCTTTGAGCTAAGTCCTGAATGAGAGTCATCTGCCCCAGCATCTGGGTTCTCATTGCATCTACCTCAGCTAGCAGATGTTTCATCCGTTCGTCCTTATCGTCTTCTGGACTGTTCTTGACCAAAGTCCCCATGAGGAGTGTTCTCAGCTCTTCCTGCCCCTTGGATAGGCTTAGGAGAATTTCCCTGAATTGAGTCTCTTGAGTACGAAGATCTTGGTTGTCTGGTTGGGAAGCCATTGCTGAAATAAACAACGAAGATGGTAAGTGACCTGTAACAAGGGTACCTGTTATGCAATGATATGTATGTATGCATGCAATGTTTCCAAGGATCTCGCAGGGTAAACAAGAAAATTGTTAGAATTTGAATCCGGTAGCTTGATTGAAGGAACTCCGTGTTGTTGAGAATCCTTCTTCAAGAGTCAAGGCTCACCATACCGAGTGGGTCATAGCCCCTGACTCAAGTCATTAACCTTGGCTAGAGGAAAATAAATCCCCTATGCCCCTTGCTAGACATTTGATTCATCATGACCTGCATCACAAACCCTTGAGATCCTTGAAACGGATTAGTCCTTATGCAGGATGTATGCAATGGTATGATGGTATGATGTCATGCTATGCATGGGGTGATGTAAGTGAACCCTGTTATGAGTCCAGATTAAGGACTGTAAACAACACCTGCAAGGAACTCATGTGTCAAATGACAAGAACATGCAAGTAGTCAGGTTTGAAGGCACACAAGTCACACAAAAGAGCCCTTAGAGTTTAGGCCAGCATGAAGTTTAGGTACTACCCTCTTGAAGTTGGTGGGCTCAAAACCTGTCCTATAAAAAGTAACCGGGTTCTAAGGAGCTCAATATCATTGGGTTGTTTTCTATGTTCATTGTTTTGATTTAGCCACTGAATTGGCGATCAAAATATTCCAAGAAAACAACCCTCAATGAGTGTAGTATCGAGTATCTACCAACTTCGGACTGCACCAAAGTCGGTCATCTCACTACTCCTAAAGAGGCCAGGATGGTCAAGTAAGGTTCCTAAGGTCAGTTGATGCTTCACGACACCACGCGGCGGCCCCGTACTCTCCTTGAATTGACTCAAGGGTTACCGGTACTCACCAAAGTGCCACATCAACGTAGCAAACTGCTTCAACCGTGTCGGTATACCCCGCACAGTTCCCTCACAGTTTGTTGCTACTTTCTAAAAGGTATCCCCCAGATCCGGGTTAGGATCTATGAAACTTCCAAAACAGGCCCATAATATTAAAGCAATCAAAACAGGCAATTGAAAACATAAGAGTGGTCTAATCCTAAGGTACACCTCACTTTTATAAGTGTCCCCAGCAGAATCGCCAATTCTGTGATCGGTGGAAATAGAACTGACTATTTTTTAGCTGGTTCGCGAAATGTCGTGGTAAGCAAGAGTCGCCATCGTCTTTTATGTTCTCCAACATGGAAAGGACAAAAGCACAGTAAAATTCCTTCTTTGAGAATGTTTCTCGGTTCGGGAGGTAGATTTATAGAAAGGGAAGGTGTTAGCACCCTTTCTATCCGTGGTTATCCACGGGCTCTTAGGTACTTGCTCTTATGTTTTCAAAAGATTGTTTGCTTTTCAAGTGTGTGTGGGTTTTGAAAAAAGTTTCGTTTGAAAAATTTCTAGGTAACTCTTCTATTTGTCCTCAAGAGTGTATGAAAAATTTGTTTGAAAAACTTTTTGAAAGTGTCAGTGCGAAAAGTTGTTTTTGTTTGTTTGAAAGAGCAAGTACCCAGGAGAATCTACCTACTCTAAGGAATTAGGCTGTGTAAGAGTCCTTTAGATAGTGCTATCCCACCATTGAAAGGTAGGTAGCACCGTCGTTGGAGGTATTCGGGTTAATTCGATTATTAGGGACATGTGTGGTCACCAAAGCAATGGTAGGACGCCTTAGCGGTAACCCTAATGTCCTAGATCCTTTGTATCTGAGGCAACCGTTTCGAGGCAACTGGATCTTAGACAGGAAGGCGACCTCTAAAACACCCTATACTTGACGACCACGTTCGAGGCAACCAGTGAGGCGTACCCTAGGAGTGGCATGTGCATGTGTGTTGTTTCAGATTATGTTTATCTTTGATCATGCATTTGTGAGCTACGAATTGGTTTTATTTGCCATACAAGTCTTTCATGCATTTTTAATAGTTAAGAGTGCGGAAAATAAAGTGCGGAAAGGTAAATCTACGCTATTACAAGGCGCGGGTCTATACATCGCCAAAAACAAACCCGTTTGGAAAAAATAAACTGCGAGAAAATAAATAAAGCGATAAAGGAGGTCCTAATTAACTATTACATTTCTGAGCAGATACATAATCAAAATAATGAATTAAAGTAAATATACACGCAAAAGGTTGAATCGGGACGTCCTTAGCGTTTTGACCCTTTTTGAGAAAAGAATGAGATTTGTCCTTTTTATTAAATTAATGAAATTAGGCCTAATTACTAATTAATTTATTTATTAAAAGAAAAAAATGTTTTTTATGTTTTAATGAAAATAAAATAAAAGGAATTAAAATTTTCAAAACCCTAATTCTAGACTAATTTTATTTATTAAGAAAAAGATTAAAATTGCCTAATTAAACTAATTAATTAATTATAATTTATTTACAAAAAAAAGTAATTGAAATTAATAAAAATATTTTTTAGGTTTTTTCTGAATTTTATTTGTGAAAGAAAATAATTAATTTGCTAGTGAGTAATTAATTAAAAAAAACAATAAAAATAAATAAAGCAAATGAAAGAGAGAAAATAAAAAAAATGCAAACTCAAGGGGGGGGGGGGGGGGGGTTTGGGCCATATTTGAAGGTGCCTTTGGAAATCTTGGGCCCGTTAACTCTCAGCCACGTTTGACCTTCTTGCTTGCCTATGCACAGGGTTGACCAGGAGCATGGTATGCTTCCATCCTGACCATTGGATTGATGATGGTGGCCACATGGCATGACGTTGCTGGAGGCATATGGTGGACTATTCTTTGAAGCCTGCACACAATTGTATGAAGAAAAAAGAGAAACAATTTATTTGGGGGACCTGGGATTCGAACCCAGGTCCCAGTGATCATTTGCCAGCGCGTCCTTCCACTGAGCCACTTGCCTTCATTTGTTATCATAACAATACATAATTATTATATTGATAAATCAAAACAAAGCCTGGAAAAAAAAAATAAAACGCGCGTTATTTTAAACGGACGAATGAGAGGGGGACGCGTCAACGTCTTCTTCTTTTGATACTGGTTTTTTACCTTCGGATTTTTATCCGCAGGTAGTTTCGTAGGCCTTTTTGGAAATCGTCCCTAGGCCATGAAAACCCATTTCAAAACCATGGTTGATCTCGTCCATGTCCCCTGAATCCATCTATACCCATGCTTTGTTCTAATTTCACCTGTAGTCAAAATACCCTAAAACGCAAAAAGATGAACCCTAGAATCGGGCACCACGATTCAGGGCCTAAAAACCAAATTGGATAATGCAGTTACGTCAGAAATCAAACAAGCAACATGATTATGCCAATATTTTTTAGAAACAATGCAAGAATAGAGAGTTCAAGTTTCGTGTACAGGGGTGAGTTTGGAAGAACTTACAGTGCTTGATAGGTGGTCTTAGGATGCGTTTGTGGTTGCTTTGGCTTCAGGGGATGGCAAGGAAGGTTGTCACGCTCTCCTTTTGATCTGAAAATGCTTGCAACACCCCTTTTGATCTCACACTTTTTTGATAACTTTGCACTTTTTCTCTGGCCGTTTCAGTGATCTCTAGGTTGTGAATTAGATTTGTCACGCTTGCTTATGTAGGTATCAATGAAATTAGGTCAGCAACTGAGCTTGTATCTTGGTCTAATTAAGTTTGGAGATCTTGTTGACCACCATTAAAAGACTTTCCATGTTTGGAGCAAATTCAAGATTTTGTGCACCAAAAGGCTTGGCACGAAATTATTAGCTGGCACATGACATATAAAAGCCATTCAAGTCACCAAGATGCCATTCCGTTAATTTTTTTGATTTTATTTGAATTATTATGGATTTAAAATGAATTAAATCAATAAAAATTAAATAAAATAGAAAAATAAATGTTTGATCTTGAAATTAATCATGGGACACGTGGGTGGCATGACAAGGCTGAATCAAGTGGAAGAAAGTGGGCCCTTTTGTCAAAAATTGATGTTTCAAGGATAGTTGACTTTTGCCATTTCACAAACATTTTCCAACTTCTCTAATGCATATCTTGCTCAATTTTGATCATATGAACATGTTCTTGGACATTTTGGAAAGGTCTTGAAGTCCTCTAACCAATGCCTTTGGTCCCATGTAATTTGGATTTACCAATCTCAAGTTATGGTCTTTGACTTAAAATGCCTTTTTGTTGACTTTTGAAAATGACCTATAATGTAGAAATTGATAACTTTTTGTGAGAGAATTTATTGGACTTGGAATGTGAATATGAGTTGTAGGAAATGTCCTCCCCTTCAAAATGAGCATTGGATGGGATTTTTCTGATGAACCATGAAAAAGTTATGCCCTGGTCAAATTACAGTTGACTTTTCAACTGTCTAAAAATGGAAACTTTTGCATCTTGATGATTTTTGAGCCATGCTTGTGGAATCATGATCAAGATTTGATCAAATGATGATTGTGGACTCAAAATAATATGTTGACCAAAAATCCTGACTTTTGACTGCAAAATGACCATTTTGCCCTTGTAGTTGACTGTAGGTCAAATGGACCTTTTGATTGTGCAAATTGGCACTGTGAGTCTTGAGACTTGGCATGTAGGTGCTTGAGAATGTATATAGGCCTATGATACTTGATTGAACCATTGAAAACCCCAAATTCCTTGAAAGAACCAAAACCCTAATTTCAGCTGTCTTAGGAGGTGATTTGACTGCACAACCTTTGAGCCATCTTCAGCAATTTGAGGATTATTCTTATCAAATCTTGAGGAATATGGGAGGGCAAATTTTGGGGTACAACACCATGCCTTTTGGTTTCTTATCATTGCTTTCATGCTTTCTTCTTCACTTCTTCAAGTTTATTTATGAGATCTTCATCTCTTATTGTTTTATCACCATGACTTGTGTGTTTACTGATATTTTATCAACTTTATGTGATATTTTATTATCTCTTATCTTATGTCTTTTATCATATTTTTTGTGTACCTAATGTTTTATCATCTTCTTTCTTGATGTTTTATCATCTTTATGTGATGTTTTATCATCTCTTCTCTTAAGTGTTTTATCTTGTTGTTTTGTGTGCTTGATATTTTATCATCTCTTACTTGATGTGTTACCACTTTTGCTCTACTTGATGTATTATCATTTTTGCGTGATATTTTATCATCTTCCATCTTATTTGATGTTTTGTCATCCCCTCTATAATTATTAATCGATGTTTTATCATCTTTTCTTTCTTATGTGCTTAGGTATCTATCCTAAATTGCATGCGTGTTTATGTGATACTTGCTTATCTAAGTGTGATTTATTGTTTATTCTTCCTCTTCTTCTCTTTTGTAAGATTTCCATGTTCCCCATAGGATCTTTAGTTCATTCTTTTCTAAGTTTGAACAAAATAGACCTTAGGTTTGCTATCCATCCATGACAACATTAGGTAGATATCCCTATTATCCCAACTTTAGGTCCACAAGCATGACAGCTTATAATATTGAGATCCCATTTTGTTAGTCTTTTATCTTTTGCGTCCACGTTAAAACCAAAATTCTTTTCTTTGCAAATTCACAAAATACTCTAAAATTACAAAACCCTTTTTTAAGGTAAAAAACACCAACCAATGAAAACCTTTTTGTCTTTGGACTTTTTATTTTAAACCATTTCAAAAAGGACATTTTTCTCTAGAATTATTCATAAAAAACATGCAAATCACCAAAAAGTTTGAGGTGAACTATGAGTGCCTTGATCCCCATTACACGGTCGGTGGTACGTAGGCATAAAGGTTCACAACCGCGGTAGGCACAACTAATAAAAACTTTTATTTTTGTACATAATACTTGGCATCCATGCATTCCGTTTTAGCCTTCAGCTTTAAACATAAATTAAACACACCCTTAGATTAGAGCAAACATAAGTGGATCATGTGGAGTACCACAGACGTGAGGGGTGCTAACACCTTCCCCTTACGTAATCGACTTCCTTACCCTTTTTCTCTTGGTCGCGATGACCATGCTCCTTTCCTTCCCTCAGATTTACTGAGTGTTTCCTTTCCCTCTCTTGTAATAAATAAAATTGATGGTGAATCTTTTGTCTTTTGCATCCGTTCGCGATTCGATAAAAATCCCAGATGCGACAAAACCCTATGGTTTTTTACAATGAAACCCCGAAAGATTCTCAACCCAATTTACTGATACATTGAGCTAAATTTGATGGTATCAACTCTGAATCTAGATGAAACCCAAATAAAGAATGATTATGTGTAATTTGTTTGTGTCTATGCATATACTATGAGAGGTTGAATATGAAGAGCAATAATTCGTATGTTTATGGTTTTATCAAGTTTCAAGTGATACATGTATGAGGTATATATTGTGTGTGCAACTTTGAGGCAAAAGAAAAATAAGAAGATTAGAATAATAATGAAAATTTTCGAGATTTTTGATACATATGTTGACTTATACAAGTCATGTGTTGACACCTCCGAAGCATGAGTCGACCTGTATATGTCAGTATGATGGAACATGCATTACAGAGGCTATAGGCTTTAAAAATAAACTACATATGTCAACTCAAAACTTGTATGTGTCGACTCATGTATGAATTTTTTTTCTACAGCTCGACCTGAAAGATATTATGTGTCGACACACGTAAACAGAGGCTACATGTTTTAAAAATGATCGACATGTGTCAGCTCACATCATGTATCTGTCGAAACATATACCTGTTTTTTACATAAATATTTGTTTTTAATGCATGAAACCTTTTCAAAACATATGCAAACTGTTTCTAAGATGTTTTATGCTTCCTAATGCTAATATGCACATCAAGATTCATATGATACCGTCCAATATACATAAATACTTAAATTTCCTAGTTTGGACATCATACAAAGCATTTCTAATAGGAAGGTGCACTCACAATAACTAGGTCCTTTGAGACCAATATACAAGGGAGTGCCACATGACATAGAGATATTGTCCAATATAAAAGGGAGTGTCATATGTCATAGATCAACTAGGTCCTCTAATGCAAGGGAGTGTCACATGACATAGAGATATTGTCCAATATACAAAAATGCTAACTTTTCCTAGTTTTGACATCATGAAAAATATTTAATGGTTAAGTTGCACTCACACACTCCCCCTTTTTTTATGATGGTAAAACTTGCAATGGTGAATTTCATGTAGTAATCGAAGGCTCCCCCTAACCTTGTGCTTCCCATCTTCATCTCGCATATGCTTCTCTCCCTTTGTCAACATCAAAAATAAAGAAGGAAAATCGTGAGAAGTATCATAATCCAATACCAATACTAACATATCACTCAGAGTCATTTTTGCAAAGAAGAGCATATAATTACATATCCTCATATATATGTAATGATGAAAAATTAATAAATATAAAGCATAATACATTACCAAAAAACACAAGAACATGTCACGGTCATGTAACAACACAATGGAAGTCTCGACGCTGCACACACATGTGCCTAACATAGCGACAAGAACATGTCACTACTCACTCCAAAATAAAAATGTTGTCATTAAATATGACTCAACTACAACAAGAATTGTACATGTAACTAACACGCTTACATTCAACTCATGCACGAATGCAAGAAATAATAATAGAAACACATGCTTGTACACACAAGAGAAAACTTATACAAATGTGAAAGAATTAATACATGGAGTCATTATAAGCATATATATTGAGAACACCCAAATGTTATCAATTAAAATGTTTAGAAATGAATAATTATGGTTTTCATCAATTGAGAACATATAAATCATTTTTCATCAACTAAAACATTTACGATGAAAAATATTACTTTCAAGAAGAAATTTGGAACAAAATTACTTCACTCTTGATGGAATGGAAGTTGTTTTCACATGATGTAAAATACTTCAAACAGAATGTTTGAGAAAATGTATAAATGTGCAAGCATCATAATAAAGAAAGCAATATTCGAGACATTAATAATCTCCAATTCCTCATGTTTGTTAAAAAACAGTTTGGTTGCAAATGTTTTGTGAAAACGTCCTCAAGTTTATTTTCACTATCAAAACTCTCAAACACAACATCCCATTTTTCAACATTATCACGAAGTTAATTCCCCACGCATGTGTTACTTCCTTGAGTTACTTTATTTGGAGTTCAATAAAGTAATTAAACTTACCATTAGACTCATTTTAAACACTCCCTGCATAAGCTTAGAGAAATATTTGACAATTTTCATGTTAGTAGAATCAAATATGATATAATGAAAAATGTGTTATGCATTAGGTTTAATGAAGCTGAACATGGTTGTGTACACTTAAGTGTTTATAAAGAAAAAAATACATGAAAATATAATATGATGAGGTCATTTCAAGAATATAAATTGATGAGTCACCATGATTATCAATTAAGAATTATGTTGCAAATGGATACTCATAATATATACCATACACCAAGTATGTCATGTAATTAGAGAAATAAACAAGTAAAAGAGACAAAATACTAACAAAGCGAAAGTTAAATCAATATTACCTCAATGTACAATTTGACGTGTGATGAATTTACATTTTACAATGAACTCTCAAAAGAAAATTGAACCAAATGCAAAGCATGCCAAAAAGATTTTAGAACAACACGATTTTACCACTTTTCACTTTGACAAAGTACCTAAAAGTATTACTTGTGATTAATCCAAGAAGGTCATTGATAGGAAGATCATTCATTTTCATTAAACTCTCATATTTATCCTTTTTATGTTAGTTATCTTTCTCCTCATCATGTTTCACCGATTGGGTTTGATCAATTCCTTCTTCAGCGTCATTGAGTATGTCTCTTGAAGATACACCTACATCATGAAATAAAATAATTTTTTCAAGTATTCTCGGATGCAACATCAAAAATAACTTACGCCTATTTTACCAATTAAAAAATACCTGTTGTTGCTTTCTAGATCACATAATTTATCTTCTTGCCACGTGTACAATAGGATTAGAATATATTCATATGCCTTGAGCCATCATAAATGAAAATTCATATTGTCTTCATAGATTCGAGACAATGTTCCTACAAAAATAACAAGACAAACTAGGTACCCATTATTCATTAGGTCTTGGGGGTTAGTGAAAAATTTGGTCGCATTTGGGAAACCATTGAAAAACATGTTTAGGAACAAATAAAACTCCTAAATTTGAATCTTTCAAAAGTGTGGTCTTTCTTGCAACCATAGTGACAATTTAAATATTCACCATCACTAGAATCACTATCAATGTGCTCAATTTTTGAGAACCTAGAACGAGAAGTCCTAAGAGCATGAGACTTCATTCCTTCCTACTTATTCATGACTTTCTCCTTTATCGTTTTCTTATCAAGATTTTTCTCGTGATTGTCTAAGCAAGTAAGTTGTTGCTCATGTTATTTAAACTTACCAAACAATTTAGTGAGATCAAGTGTTGTAAGATAATTGGCTTCCTTGATTTCGATGACCTTCGGTAGCCAATTCCTAGTAGACATCTCAAAACTTTGTTAGTAGAAATTGCGTTGGAAATAGGCTTACCAAGTGCGTTCAAACAATTAATGAGATTTAATGAATTTTTTTTATCATCATAATTCCATAGTGCTTCCGGCTTAGGTGTGACAACGCTAATAAAATTGAATTGATTAATAACGTAAAACATACTATTATCATATGAATTAACATGAATGTGCATACAAGCTTTCCAATAACTATAATTGTCTCCCGAAAAAAAGGGCTTGTTTTGTAATCCCCATTAGGTTCGTATGCTATTTTCTAATAAGGGTTTCGAAGCATGGAATTAACCGGAGCTCTGATACCACTTGTTAGAATACACGACTTATCTAGAGGGGGAGGGGGTGAATAGACCCCCAAATTAAGAATGACCTTTCAAAAATTGTGATTTAAAAATCAATGTTGAGCGAAAGGTTTTTGGCCTAGATCAAAATAATAGTCGAAACGAACCTAATTATTGGAAACTCAGATATGCACAAGTCATATGGAATTAAGATAATGATAAAATCAGTCAACATAATAATATCTCAATTAATAGTTTAATATCAAACACAACAGTTTCCTATTTCTAATGAAATTTAAACAAAAATATAGAACATTTCAATTTGTCAAAACTTGGTGTGCGTTCGACTTTTAAGAATTTTTCTTTGAGTTGTTTTGATATGAAAAACACTTATAATCAAAGTGATTATAAGCTAATAAACACACCACTTTAAACAAAACAATTGTAGAAAAATTATTACGAGTAGAAAGATCACACAATTTGTCGAACACTCGTCGTGCAACCAAATTTTTCAGAATTTTCCTTTGAATTATGTTGATATGAAAAAGCACTAATAATCAAAAGTGATGATAAGAAAATCAACACCCAATTCAAAACAAAAATAGTCCCACAATATTCCTACTAGTTAATCGATTACTCAATGCTATTTGAAATATTGATATATGAAAATTAAAGCAAGTAAAACGATAAAAGAAAAGAGACACAAGGATTTGTCTACACATTTCCCCATTTTCGTCCTTGCATGCGGGTAAGTCTGCGCCCAATTCCAATGTGAAATTAGGATACTTTCTTACTTTGCAAAAAGTATGATTACAAGAGAAGTGTTCAAGAGCATTCCTACAAACCCTAATTGTTTGTTGTTGGTTCAACCCCTTCTTTGTTAGAACATGATGAGGTTCTATGTATAATCTCTGAGTTTTGATGATAACAATACATATATTTTATATGTAACAATTTTGGACTCTAATAGTTCTTTAACTGTGCAGATAAAATAGTCTAATTGATTCAGAATTATTGTCTGAAGAATCATCAGAATTGTGTTTTGCACGCCTCAGAAAGACTATTGCATCCAGTTATGAAGAAACATTAGTAGTTCTAATGAATGTGGAATATTTGCCAAAAACAGGATCCACGTGTACTTCTTCAGATAAATTGTTGCTTCAAAAGTCCCGAGTGTGTCTAAGTCAAGGATCTAATGTGAAGATCAGATATCAAGATTTTATTTCAACAATCAGATATCATGATAAGGTTCTTCTCCGAAAAGCTTTTATTTCCAGCTCAAATATCAAGAAACACTTTGTCACATAAGTTTTTGCTATAAGTCTGAAGACTAGTATCTAATTCTGAAGACTCTGATACATTTGTGAACATTTCAATGGAACATCTTCTGGATATATTATCATGAGAAATACTTCATCATAAAATTAAAGAACAAACATGTTATCTCTTCTACATACTCTTTACTACTTCATATCAGAAGTCTCTTTAAGAAGAAAAGATAAAAAAACTTACACAAGAAGTATATAGTACAACAGTACAACACCTACTTCACTATGGTGAAGGAAAATCTATACGATTAAAGATTTGTTATGCTCTTGTCTCCCATGCTCACATTCTACTGTTGTAGTAACGAGTAGATGAAAGCGATGTTTTGTACTATCCAACAATCTCTTTTCTTCAACCTATATAAAGGGGGTGACTACTTAATTGGAAACTAATGATTCTATTCAAACAATTGAAGTATCAAAGAAACACCATGGAAAGAAAAAAAGAGAGAAAAATATTCATAAGAAATCAAAACACAAAGAGTTGTTGCTCTATTTTGTGTTAAATTTAATTCTCTATAACACAAGAGTTTTGGCTCACTATTGTGTTATTCTAACATTTGTTGTATACACAAAAGTGTTGCTCATATTTGTGTGTAAACATTTGTTCTTCATTGTAGTGTTAAATATTCTTTTTAGAAACACTTTTGTAAACATTGTTTGATTGAAAATCTTTCTAGATTTTTTTCCTCACGTGACTAAGTTGTAGTCAAAATTACTTGAGAGGGCTAAGGTGTTTTTCTAAACTTTTAGACATTGTTGTAATCTTTATAGATTATTGGATTAAGTCCAACTATAAGGAAAAATCACCTTGGCGGGTGGACAAGAGTAGCCTTTTCTAAGGTGAACTTGTATAAACTAATTGTGTCCATTTTCTTTCTAGCTTATCTATCAATGTTCGTTTGTGAGAAGCATTTCTAAAATAAAAAGTTTTTAAAAACCCAATTCAAACCTCCTTTCTTGTATTTTTCTCAACCTTTAATTCGTATCAGAGCTCCGACTCTATTATTGATTTTCCAATCAAACCCATAAATGTGTATAGAGGTCTAGTGTGAGAAAAACCTAAATGGCTGCTGCAAACACAAACGGAAGAGATAGTTACAATGCTAAGCCTCCTGTTTTTTATGGAGAAAAATTTGACTATTGGAAAGCTTATTTCTAGTCTATGATGCAGATCTTTGGGATCTTGTAATTTTTGGATATAAAGAACCTATATCTGCGATTGGTATTCCCATTCCCATAAACATAATGAATGATGAACAAAAGTGTGTGCTCAAGAATCACCATAAACCCGAAACCATTCTTCACAATGTTATATCTCACAATGAATATGTGAAGATTACTAGTAGATAAATAACAAAAGATATTTTTTATTTATTGAGAATGACACTTGAAGGTAACACTCAAGTTAAGGAGACTAAGGCTCTAGCCTTCATCCAAAAATATGAAGACTTGAAGATGGAAGATGATGAAACTATTGAAACTATGTTTTCAAGGTTCCAAAATTTAGTCGCAGGATTTGAAATTTTGGAAAAAGGCTATTCTATAGTTGATCATGTGAAAAAGATCCTCATTAGCCTTCCTAAGAATTGGAGACCTATGGTCACTACTTTACAGTTATCTAAGGATCTGAACACCTTAACTCTTGAAGAGTTGGTTAGATCCCTCAGAAGTCATAAAATAGAGTTAGAGGAAGATAAGCCCTAGAAAAGAGGCAAAATTTTTGATATAAGATCTAAATCAGAAAGGAAAGAACTAGAAAAGAACAAAGCTTTTGAAGCTGAAGAGATAGAAGATTCGAATGATGAATCTTCTGATGATGAAGATGAATTGTCCCATTCTTTCAAGAAGAGTCAAGCAACTCTGGAAGAAAAGACAAAACAACTTTTGAATACCCAAAAGAAGAAGAGATTTCTGAGTCACATGCAAGAGGAAGAGCTAAAAAAGAGGTAACATGTTACGAGTGCAAGGATCCAGGACACTACAGAAATGAATGTCCAAAACTCAAGAAGGAAAGCTTTAAGAAGAATGACTTCAATGGAAATAATAAAGGTCTCACGACAACATGGGATGATCCAGACTCTGGAGAATCAGCTTCTGAAGGAGAGTATGCTAACATAGCTCCCATGGCTATCACATCAAAAGAAGACACCACAAAAATTGAGTCTGACTCAGAAGAAGTATTTTCTAAACTTTCTCGTGCTGAACTAGAACTATGTTTGTCTAAATCTTTGAGTAGGTATCATCAGCTTCAATGAAAATTCAAGAACCTTCAAAAAGTTCATGAATATGAAATTGAAGAATATGGTAAGCTAGAAAAACAAGTTTATGAACAAAAAGATGACAATTTCATCTTTGAAAAAGAAAATATTTTTCTAAACAAAAAATGTTTGAAACTTGAAAAAAATATTTCTAAAATACCTCCATATTTTGAAACAATCTTATACAAGTTTGATAAAGCATTCCAGAAATGTTTAAACGACGACATGGATAGAAGAAAAATAGCTTCCATGATCTATGGTATTAGTCACAATGGTAAGAGGGGAATTGGTTATGTCTCTGATAAAGACATTCAAGAAAACAATTCGTTTTCTCCATTTTCATATATATACTCCTCAACACAGACACAAATGCTTAATGTTGCATAGAAACCAAAGTTTATTAGAAACTCTGGGAAAACTAACCCTAAAGGACCCAAAAGTCTATGGGTAACAAAAGACAAAATAGTATATGTTATAGACATCTCATGCAGAGCTGAATCACCAGACATGGTTCATGAACTCTCGATGCTCACTTTACACAATGGAAAGAAAGCATTTGTTCCAAAATCTAGAAGTTAATGTAGCTAAGTTTGTTACTTTTGAAGGAGTACAAAAAGAAAGATTAAAATTATCAGAAAGAGTTGGTTCTGAAAGAAAAAACTATACTTTCTGAAGGATTATATTCAAATTTAAATGATAATACATCATATGTGTCTGATGTCAATCAGTTCAGAAAAGACATGGGCAAATATATCTGAAGAATTGTTTCTGAAGGATAAAGTTAAACCTGTCAGAACAAGATCCTCATTCAAGCAATCTGAAGAAATGTTTCTAGGAGCATCATCTCTAAGTCAAGAAGAATTTCGGGATAATGAATGGTTTCCGTTATTTCTAGAAGAGCTGAATCATCTATCCAGAAATTATACTTGAACCAAATGCCCAAGTTTTTATGGAACTCATATTATTGAAGTTAAATGGATCTCTAGAAGAAAAGTGAGTAAGAAAGGTAATGTCTTCAAAAATAAAGCATGCCAGGTTAGAATCTCTTGTACTCTAATCTTAAATTCTTCTATTTCTGAAATCTATCATGATACTTCTACAATTTAGAAGATATCTTGATCAGAATCTTTTTTGGCAAAAAACCTTTGGTATTCATGACTAGGATAATATTAATTCATGTCTATTCAAACATATGGTTGTGATTATTTTTTGACACTTTCCTATATGAAATCATAAATGCACTATTTGAGTGATGTTGTACCCTAATTTTTGCCCCCTAATATTCCTATATCATCTCATACCATCACAATGCAACAAGATCACACACTAGGGTTTGGTTCTTCTCCCTATATTTAGCTTTGCTCATGGGGAATTACCAAACACCTTGACATGTAATTTTGTGATCATATATGTTTTGTATTGGTTAACCTTTTAACTAATGAATATTATAAATGTTTTCCCTAATTGATGATATTATAGGTAAAAGCACAATACATTCCATCAAGTTGATCTACAAGTTCATGAGCTTATTCCCATGCCTTCTTCAACAAAATTTCATTGAGATTCAAGTCCCATCATTGGAGATACCTTGAAGTAATTACATGACAAAGTCTATTTTGATTCATCATGCCTCAAGTTGTCAAATATAGTTCAAAGATACAACGGTTGATTGAAAAAGTTTGACCTAATTTGATAAGTCCTTGATTTCTTTATCACAACTGCATATTTTCCTCAATTCTCAATATTTGGAAGTGTTTATAGTTGCTACGGTTCCTCATTATCATCCTCAACAACTTATATTTACATGACAAATGTATTTGTGCAAGAAGGTTTGTCAAAATTGAAAAGGATTCCCAAGGAATCTTGTTGCTCTAGGAGCTAGGGTTTTTAACTTTAAAGGGATATATCTTGCTCATATTTTATTATTTTTGAGTAATTCTAAAGACATGATTCTCTTCAAAGAGTTATAAATATATTACTTCAAAAGTTTCAAGAAAAGTTTGTGTGGAAGATACCTAATGATGAAGAAAGATTACAATTCCTCTAGATAAACCATCAAAATCCCTTATGTGACTTCAAAAGATCGTAACTTGGCCAATTTTTATCTCCTTGAGCCCATTACTTTTCCACAATGATCTTGAAGATGTGAACTTCAACTCTTCTTTTATGTGCAAAGTTTGAAAATGGATGGAAGATGCCCTAAGGATACAAAAGATTATAGGTCATTTCATGAATTTTTGCCAACTTCAACAAGTTACAACTTTCTCATTTTTTGGATATTTTAAATAGTTCAAGTCTCAAACGATTATTAAAGATATTTACTTCATGCCATCTTTTTTGGTCCAGAGCAAATTTCAAGTGGAAGGCCATGTTTGGATGCAAGACATTATAGGTCATTTTTGAAGAAAAAACATAGAATTTCTCAACTTTGACTCATCACAATTTTCAACTCAAGCATCCTTTTGATTCCATTATTTGCACATTGTAAAGATTGTGATCTCATCTTTCCAATGCATCAAGAATCAGGTCTTGAGATTCCCTGAATCATGCACACCATTGATTTGAACATGGTACCTTGAAACTGAAGTTTCACCTCAAGTCAGAATTTGAAATCCTCAATTTGGCTTCTAAACACAAATTTTCTGCATTATTTTGCTTCTAATCATGTTTAAATAACTTCTAGAGGGTATTAGCACAATAAAACGCAAGCTTTGGATGAGTTTTGATCAAAATAGAAGTCACACATTTCTTGTTTGCAACTTCAAACGAATTCCCTCCAAATATCATCATTTCAAACGCTTGAGCATTCAATTAGCTACCCTATAAATAGAGGGTCATACCTCATTCATTTCCTCCATCTTAGAGAGCCAAAATCATCCTGCCAAACATCCTCTTGAACCCAATTTTCTACCACTTCGAATTTGCTTTTACAGCTTTCCTCAATCCATTTTCTTTGTCAATTCACCTTTCTTGAACCTCACTGAAGCTAACAGAAGAAGAATTAAGCTCTAAGACTTCCTAAATCGTGCTAGCCAAGTCAAGTTTCAGAGCTCTGCAATTTTTCACAAGTTTCAGAGCCAAGTCAAGTTTCACTGAACCTAATTTTATTTTTATTTCTGACTTTACTATTTTTCACAATTTTTGGTTTATTTTGCCCATTTATTTTAATTTTAAAAATAGTTTCTGATTTTAAAATATCACCAAAAAATTTATATAAAAATTTGAACTTATTTCTAATTTTTCTATGGTCTTATTTGATTTTTCTTGGATGTTTTGAATATAGTTGCTATTTTCTCCTCTTATTTTCATTTTAAACATCTTTTTCTTTATTATTAAATACATTTTTTATTTTATATATATTCTGGTTGATTTTGGACTATGAGATTTTGATCATGAGCTTTATTAACATCATTGGATCCATGGTATTGAGTTCGACTCCATAAAAATCGATGAATGATTTTAATAATAGCTTGATTAATTTTTTGGTTCAAATGTGGTTTAATTCTTACCCCATCCCTCTTCATCTTATCCCCTTCTTATTGTACTAAATGTTATTGGAGAATGATTTACATATCATTTCTCAAAATATATGGTACATAGATTGATATTGACCGGTCTAAAAATAGGTGTGACTTCTATATAAATCCACTTACGATTGCTTAACAATGCTAAATTTTGTCCCGATTCGAGAAATGATCATTCGTGGCCCAAACCCATGATTGTAAGCCTAAGTATGTTAATTTGAATCCATTGATCCAATAACCTTGAGATTCATTGTTACGAGGCTTTGGTCTTATCAATCCTCTAATGAATTTTCACAAGTTTGGTCGAAGTGAATCACTTAAACATCATTGATCATTTATTATTGCCTTGAGAATTTTAAAATGAATGATATACTTGACAAAAAGAAAATGAGACTTGTTGTTGAGAGGCTTTGGTTTTATCAATTCTCTAATGAGTTTCAAATGGAAGTTTCAAGATGGTCATTCAACTAACCTCTAATTTCTAACAATTAACTTTATTTCGTGCCTTTACTTTATGCTCTTTACTTTAAGCACATTTATTTTAGCATTTACATTTCATGCTATTTTAATCTTTGCTCATTTGAGCATTTACTTTTATGTCATTTTTACTTTTCTCACTTGAAATTTCATTTTCTTTTTGAAGATATCTAATAACCAATTTGAACAATAAAAAACTTTAATGTTACTTGGACTACTTGGTTACTATCCTTGACATTAGGGAGATTATGGACTTCTTGGACTTTGGATTAGAGACCTTGAATTACCTTGGGACCTTGTGATTTCAACTGTTATTTTGTCTGGAGTTCTTGGGGTTTACTCCAAGACATTAGGTTATTTGTTTGATTTGTGTGCAGGTTATTTTGATTACATGCTTTGTCTGTGATAAGGAATTCATCTGTATATAACCGTTACTCTGCCCAATTTTTGTGAATACTTAATGCAATTGGAGCTTGGTTTTCTTAAGAAGTTTATTATCTTTGCTTGTTTGCTTTAAAAATCAAAGGATAAGAATTCTACATTGACTCATTGTGTCAAGTGTTGGTTCTTGTTGGTTTGACGGTTCTTTTCCCTAGCTTTTACTTTATTCTTTAGGATAGTCCTTTCATCTCCTCCCATCTTCTTTAAAATATTTTCAAAATAAACTCGGACATAGGTTCATGCATTTTCAAAATATTTTCTTAATCAAATTTTAATCAACTTAATAATAAATCGACATTTTTGTGAGAAGACTAAAAGTCAATCAATCTCATTCAAACCATTTTTCAACTTTGGTTTTTTACCTCAAAAAGTTTCTCAAAAGATTTTACTCTTGTCAATCCTCGTAGTGATGCGAACTACTATACTTCTATGATATGTAGTGAAGTGAGATATTTTCCACTTGGGTGTTAGTGAGGCTTTGTTGATTTTAAAGTCCAAGGCATGTCCTCCACTTTGAGATGATGCAAATTCTCCTTTCTCATAATCGTAGGTAGTAAGTATGTTTTCCACTCGGATAAGACGATGATGTCTCATCTCTTAAAATCAACCTACACACTTGTGTTTTAAAATATTTAAAGGTGAACTATGTGTGCCCTGATCCCCTATTGCACGGAAGGTGAACTATGTGTGCTCTGATTAATGAGATGAATCTAACGCCTATTGACTTTCAGCCTTTATTTTCTTTTCTTTTTTTCTTTAAATTGATTTAAACTTTAAAATTTTATAACTCTTTCATTTTAATTCCAAAAATATCGAAAAAATTCATAAAAATCATTTTAATTATTTCTAACTTTGCATATTTTTTCAGAATTTTATTTTTGTGTTTTTTTAATCATTTTCACTTTTATGAGTGATTTTAATTAGTTTAAAAATAGTTTTCCATTTTAAAAATTATTAAAAAATTTCTAAAAAATCTTATGGATCATTTTTGATTTTTCCATGGTTCACTTGTTTTTATTTGATGTTTTGATTAGACTTTGATATTTTACCTTTTAATTCCATTTAAAAATCAATTTATATTCTTTTTCCATGCATTTTTTAATTAATTTATTGCATTTCAATTTTTGTTTGACTTTGTTGACTGCCTGGTCTTGGATCTTAGCTTGTTTGATCATAGGTTTCATCAACCTCATTGGATCTTGGGTGTTGATGGGATGAAAACCCTAATCCACCAAAAGAGATGAATGATATTGATGATAACTTGATCAATGCTTTGACCCAATTTGGGATTTACATTCTTGTTTAAGTTACCTCCATTCCATCTCTTTACTTTTTTGTTTTTCATTTTTGATCAATTAGATTGTGATTGATTCATCTTTCTTCAGTTGAATTTAGAATGGCACCTAATGAACTTTCATCATTTCAAATCTACCTCTAAGTGATCAAATGATCACTTAAGGTACTTTGGATTGATGATAAGTTTGTCCTAAGGGGTAATACCATAATCATCTAGATTAATTATTTAATTAATTTAGTGTGAATATTGATAATTGTCGGTCAATGCAGTACTATGAGTAGTGTGGGAAAAAGAGTATTATGAGGATGTAATTAGTTTATAATTATTTAGAAATTAAATAATTATTTGAGGTTAAATTGGATTTAATAATAATATTTATAATTATTACTTATAATAATATGAGGAGAAAAATAGTGGAAGGCAAGAAGGACAGGATGGTAACGTTGGGTTGAACAAGTGAGGGTAAGGTTTGAATAGTGATTTAGGGGTCCAAATGTTGGATAAGTAAAAACAAAAAGAATAGAATAGGATTCTTATTTTAATCGATCATAGAAACAAGAGAAGAGCAGAAGCGAGAAAGAAGAATAGCTAATAAGAGAAGAACCATTGTTTAAGCTTGAGGAATCTACAGCCTAAGGTCCTCAGGTTCCGACTCTCTAATAGGTGGTATAATTGTGGATAGATGATATTGAATGTTAGATTTTGGGTGTAGATTATTTTTGATTTGATCCATTGAATTTGTGCATAATTGATGAAATTGATGATGTGAATTGAGTTAGAATGTAGTAGATGTAGCATGACAATATGATAAATTAGATTATGTATATTGATGTAGAAAAATTGGGTTTTTTGGTTGGAAATGGATGATTTTCGTAGCATAAAAATCTGGTTTTTTCTAATCTGATATAGTGGGAATCGGTTAAAGTATATGGGAAATTGGTTACCGCGTGAAAAAAGTGTTTCTGGGTATTTTGACTGGGTGTATCCGAGTACCACATATTGGGTAATTGGTTACCCCGAGAGTAAATTGAAAAAAAATGAAATTTTCAAAAGTTCATAACTTTCAAACTGTGAGTCCATTTTGGGTGTCCTTTGAACCCTTGGAAAGCTAATACAATGTACTTTATTGTAAACATGGTTTCAACTTAAGGAAATAAATTTAATTGGTGTATAAATATGTTTTATTGTGTCTGTGTCTGTTATGTAGGTTGTCAGTGTTGGTAAATCTTGTAAAACTTCTAAAATTCATAACTTGAGTTTCGGGTATCCGATTGATGTGTAGTTCGAATCGTTGGAACACTGGTTTAACATTGTTTCTCTTAAAAATATTTTTAGTACCAGAATTTCAAATATTTAAGGCATGGATGGGTGTTTCGTACTGTTGAGTTATGTCGTTTAGTGAAATATATGCAAATGCTTTGTATAGTAAATTAATTGTGAATGTCCTATTTTTAATGATGAATTGTTTTTGATGTGGAATTCATCATTAGGATTTTGGGTTGATGTGATCTGATATTTTCTATACTATGATGATTATTTTGGTGAAGGTTTATGCCTTGTGTGTTAATGTTGTATGAAGTGTGATGCATATTGATGCGATTGAGTAACATGATGTTATATGAAAAATTCGACTGTTTTGCCCGATATATTGCATGATGATGATGATTGTAATGCGGTGGGAGAACTGACTTGATGATTTGCATTCTGTCGCAAATGTCGCGGTTAGCAAGAGTCGCCACCGACTTTTCTTTTATCCAAAAGGAAAGGTGAGAAAGCACAGGAAAGACCTTTGAGATGTTTTCTTGAGTTAGGGGGGTAGATTATGAAAAGGGAAGGTACTAGCACCCTTTTCATCCATGGTTTTCCATGGGCTCTTAGTTACTTTCTTAGATCACTTGCTTTGGTTTGTTTGAAATGGTGTTTGGTGTGATTTTGAAAGTATTTTGTAAAAGAGGCCATTCGTTTAGGCAATCTTTGTAATAATTCTCGTTCGTAAGAATGTATACAAAGATGTTTGTCTTTTGAAAATGTTTTTAATGATCATAAGATGTTTTGAAATGTGTGTGTGTGTGTTTGTTTTTGAAAATAGCAAGGATTTTGTTTGAAATGGAGCCAATAACTAGAAGCTATCTACCTACTCAAATGTCTTTCTTATGCATTTTATATTCCTTTGACATTGTTGGCTTACCATTGATTTGGTAAGCAACCCTATCTTTGGATGTAAACGGGACGGGCGTGGGTCATCGTATAACCATGATTAGCAAGGTTTGTAAAGTATCTTAGCATTTTTGAGGGACCAAGATCATTTTGTAAGGCAACCTTTGAATAGCGTCATCGAGGGACTATGATCTTAATTTTTTTTTGTTTTGCCAAGATACTTCGCATGCGTAACATGGCCATTTTATTTTAGGAAACCAAGTGGGAGAAACTCTAAGGGTGCTTGTGTGCAAAGTGTATCATTTTTCATGCTTTTAATTTTGTCTTGTATTTAGGAGTTTCTATTTGTTTTGTTTCGTTCTTGTCATACAAACCCTAATTACTAATCATGGCATATAAAGCGATAAATTGCATAATGTAAATATACTAAGCTATTACAACAATTTTATGGGAGGGGGGAATACATGTTTGAATGGGGATTTGCACAAATATAAAGCTAAATACATTATTACAACCAAATCAAACTTGTGCGAATTAAGATAAATATATTACAATATTTAGAATATAATGCAATGTACATGTAAAAAAAAGATGTTTTATGTCTTGCTTTTGTGTAAAAGAAATATTTAATATAAACCTAAAAAAAAGGAAAAAATATTTAATTTTTTGAAAAGGAGTTAAACCCTAATTTTTACTTAAAGAAAATAATGTTTCTATATTATTATTTTGTGCAATTTTTTTATGAAAATAATAAATAATATTGTATATAAATATTAAAAATTAAATATATGCAAAATGCAGGTATTTGTAAGTATGAAATGTAAAATAAAAATATTAAGTATATTTAATTATATTTATAAGTTTATTAAGAAAATAAATTATATTTTATCAAAATAAACTATTTTTTTATGTGAGAAATAATAAAAAAATAAAATAAAAGTGTAAAAATAATTAAATCATTTTTTAGGATTTTTATCATAAAAGAAAATAATTAAATAAATTAAATATAAAAAATGAAAAAAATAAAATATGAAAAGAGTTAGCAGGGGGGTGAGAAAGCAAATCAGTGGTGATGATGCTAGCAAAACCAAACAGCCCAAGAAGCAAAAAGCCCAAGAAGCTTCGTCCCTGTCCTGCCTTCTCTTCCTCACGCCATGGCCAGTTCAACCTGTAACTTCCTCATGCTTGCATAAAAATGAAAACTTATAACATGAAAAATGTAGCATTTGAGCTCACGATTCCAACCATATAAATTATGTAATCTAACTATCAAAGATCAAAGAGAATTTTGAAATCCCTAAAGCCTAACCTAAAATTTTCAGATATTTCAAACTCCAAATTCTCTTAGCACAAGTAATATAAATGCAAGATAATGATATGTACAACTTCGTTATGATGAGAACTACATTTTTCATTCACAGATAGTGGCCTGAGGTTGCTTGTACAAAGAGATAGAGTTTGAACAATTACCTCCTTCAGCTGGAATCGTGTATGGAAATGCATGGACTTTAATGGAGGCCTGATGATTGCTTGAGCTTCCTTGAGCTTCCCTGAACCTATTCCAATCCTTACATTGCTCTGAAAGTGGCTAGAACTCCCTGACCAAGTCCAACTGCAAGCTTCAAAGTTAACAATGGTAGATAGTGAAATAGAGGTTACAGAACAGGGATGATGGTTTGGATTTACTAGGTATAAAGTATGTATTGTGTTTGAATGATCTAAACACAAAACGCACGAGCCAAATGAGAGTTGGATGTGTTTGTGCAGAAATTGTGTGTTTTGGACAGATTTTGGTGCTTTGCTGCTTGAGAGAGTTTCAGGTCCTTGCCAAGCGTGTTATGTGTTGCATATTGTTTTCATATTAGTATTGAAATGATCCAAAGTCAGCTTCCCAATAGATCTGCAAATGCTAGCATTTTTGCCAACTTTCTTGTACTTGAAGCAAAGTGACAAGACCAAAGCTTCACATGCTTGTACCAACTTGCTTAGGGTTGGTATGAGTTTGTACAACTTGCTTGAGACCTGTGTGGTTTGTATGCATCAAGGGTACAGGTTCAAAGCTCCAAGTTGAAAAGTTTACAAAAGTGTTTCTTTATGAAAATGGCAATGGAACCTTTTTGCCATAAGTGGAATTATCAATTGGATAAAGGTTCAAAAGTATGGATAGAGGCTTTGTCAACTGAGTAAGCATTTAATTAAGGAGTGTGTATCAATTTTAGGACATGCAAAGCATGAAATAGCCAGAATAGGATTGGTTTGCAACTTGGTTCTTCATGAAAATTGTATGAAAAAAAAGTGAGAAAATGCCAATTTCCTCTCTTCGATTCTCCCTACTAAAAAATGATCTTGGAGAGTTCTTGGACATTTTGGAAAGCTTGAAATGTGTTCTATAATCCATATTTGAAATGAATTTTGATATAACTCTTGGAACTAGGTGAAAAATTGCCATGAAGTTGGGTCCAAAACCTGCCTAAATTAGGGCAAAATTTCACTTAGTTAAGAAGTTCATGACGATGTATTCACAAATTCATAACTTGAGATCCAAGCATCTTTAGGGAAAAGTTTGTGAAGAAAAGTTGTAGGTTTCATGGAGGTCTATAACTTTCATTTTGGGGACTTTCCTTGAATCAATATGCATCATGGTGAAAAAGTGGTGTAAAGTTGAGAAAAAATAAGAAAATTTTTATACTTAGAAAAATTCTAAGTTATGAAAATTTTCAAATTCAAAACCCTAATTTTAAAATTTGGTTTTCTTGATGAACAAGTTTCACATTTTGACATATCTTGATGAATTATGACCGTTGGCACTTGATTTTGACCAAAAAGTTAAATTTGACTTTTCAGTGTACAATTGACTTTTTATCAGTTGACTGCAAATTTCATCTGTCAATCCAATGAACTTGAGATATTTTGAACCATGTAATTGAGTAAATATGATGCCATTGAATTCTTGAAATCATGCTTGAACTCAATTGGTCATTGTCTAGGTTAAAAATCAGAAATTTCCCTTTCTCAGTTAAAACCCTAATTTTGACCATTTTGCCCTTTTGATGATTTGATTAAATTTCTTAAGGAGTTGTGATCCAAACTTGATCAAATGGTACATATGAGTCTAAAATGTTGATGTGGATCAAAAATTATGAAGTTTGACTGTAAATTGGCCATGGTTGACCTTTTTCCCCAATACAGCTGACTTTTAGGTCAATTGTCCAATTGACTGAGCAAAAGTGTAATCCAAGGCTTGAAACTTATCATGAGCAATCATAGGGGTCCAAAATGATGTATGAAAGTCACATGAAGCATTGATGGTCCAAAAATCCTTGTGCAAACTCAAACCTTAATTTTAGGTTATCAATGCAAGATGAGATGTCTTGAGCTGACCAAACCCTAATCTTGTTTTGAGTCAAAGAAGTCTTGTGAGAAAAGTCTTGATAAATGAGAGGGAAAATTTTGGGGTACAACAGCTGCCCCTGTTCAATCTTCTTGAACCTGAAGAGTTAGATTGGTGATCTTTTTCGTTCGTGACTCGAAGGTAGAAGATGATTGGACACTAGAGTGCCCGTAAATTTGCACTCGACAAAGTGTAGTTGAGGAAATGGGCTTAAAGATGCCACTTGGAGAGGTGACAAAATCTTGTTGGAGATGGGCTTGTAGATGCCATCCGATAATGTTTGTTGTAAGTCAAAAGAATAAGTATCAGCATGGTGTCCGTGTCTTAAACATATCTGAGTTGTATTTGTACTTGAAGTCTGAATAAGTATCAGAATGGCATTCGTGTCTGGAGCATATCTGAACTTTGGAGACCTGAATGAGTAACAGAATGGCTTCCGTGTCTGGAGCGTATCTGAACTTTGGAAATCGAAATGAGTAATAGAATGGCAACTGTGTCTGGAGCGTATCTGAACTGTATCTGAAAGCTGAATCTGAATGAGTAATAGAATGGAAACCGTGTTTGGAGCGTATTTGTACTGTATCTGAAAGATGGATCTGAATGAGTAACAAAATGGCAACCGTGTCTGGAGCGTATATGTACTGTATCTGATACTTGAACTCTGAATGAGTAACAAAATGGCAACCGTGTCTGGAGCGTATATGTACTGTATTTGAAAGATGGATCTGAATGAGTAACAAAATGGCAACCGCGTCTGGAGCGTATCTGTACTATATATGATAGTTGAACTCTGAATGAGTAATAAAATGGCTTCCGTGTCTGGAGTGTATTTGTATTGTATCATGATTGCACATTGTTTAACGGTAGCTGTTAATCTTATCCTGAAAAGGGTCAAATGTTAGCTGGAACACAGAATTATGTTGCATGAAATGTATGATGCAATATACGTGTTTTATCAATGTTTATGATATGTGGATGCAATGTATGCGCATGTAAGTTGATTCGCTGTATTGCTAAGGAAAATAAATCCTTGACTACTGCTGAGGATATGTGGATTCTTCATGTCTTGAAGTTGGAGTAATTGACAAAAATTCTTTTGTGAGAAATGCCATATACTGCTTGAGTAATCTTCTTGGGGAATCCGGAGAATTTTGATGCATTCTATTAGGGATTTAACAAAAGGAATCTTCGTTCTATTGGGGAACAAAGAAAACTCTGTGGGGAAAAAGTTTATTCCTGTTTGGAAAAAGTTCATGAGTTTCGGTCGTCTTTCACCCTACTGGGGAGTTTTGCCTAGGTTGGGGAGTAACATAAGTTAACTGTTATCCGGTTGATTTTCAGGCTTCAAGACAACTTGCTACGAAATTTGGAGAAAACTGGATGGTTTCAATTGGGGATTAATAGCTTGAAGTTTCAGCTCCACTGGGGATCTTAATGACGTACTGTAGGGTTTGCTCATGGAATAGTCTGAAGACGTTTTCCTATTCTTTCAACCTGTCAGTAATTGTTGTTTTTTTTCATTTTGTTTATTTGTAAACAGTAATTATGTTCAAATGCATATGTTCATTAATGAATCATTGGACGTTTTTGCAAATAAAACACAAGTGTAAAAAGAAAAGGACAAATAGTTTTTTGTACTTTAAAGGGATATCTTTGTATTCACTTTGAATAAGTATTTTGTACAAAGGAGACAGACATCCTAGTAAGAGGATGGTGTCATAAAAATAAGAAAAATTTATACAAAGAAAGATAGTTATGTGCGATAATCCCATGGGGTTCCCATTCTGCTATAGCCTCCATATCTCCGAATATCTTGTCCATTCGTTGCTTCGTCCGAAGATGATTGAATTGATCAGAAGCTCAGAGTTTGTCTGTGAAGAGATTGAAGTCGCCCTTAAAGTGATCCAACGAGACATAGTCACACACTTTAATTCCATAACTTTTTCTTGGACCGCCCTTTCGGGTTTTCAGTCCATCTGGAAACCCTTTTTTGCCCAAGTCGCCCTTTCGGGTTTTCAACTTGCCGGGTGTACAAATTTTTTTTGTTTTATCCCTAATTTTTTCCCGAACCTTTTGGTTTTCCGGGATGCCCTTGTTTTGCCTAGGTGTGTCAACCTAGCGGGTCTCTTATGCGTAGTATCTTTTGACTATGTTTGCGTTCGCAGGGTGTAACAGGTCGTCGCCGTCCATGGTGGTTAAGATCATTGCCCCATCGGAAAATATATTCTTGATTACAAATGGTCCTTCATATGTAGGAGTGCATTTTACCCTTGGATCACTTTGTGGCAGGATGATGCGCTTGATCACTAGATCTCCAACTTGATATCACTACATCTGACCATGGCAAACAGCAGTAAGCCTCTTTTCATCAATTAAATTCAGTTAATCAAGCCGGGTTTGGATCCAATCGTCCTCACTCAAACCTGCATCCTTCATAATTCTCAAGGAGGGGATTTGAACCTCGATAGGCAAGACAGCCTCCATGCCATAAACCAAGGAATAAGGTATTGCCCCAGTTGATGTCCGAGCCGTGGTACGGTACCTGTGGAGAGAAAATGGTAGAATTTCATGCCAGTCCTTGTAGGTGACTGTCATTTTCTGTATGATCTTTTTAATGTTTTTATTAGCAGCTTCAACTGCAACATTCATCTTTGGCCGATAGGGGATGAATTGTGGTGTTGAATCTTGAACTGCTCGCACAAGGAGGTGATCATAGTATTGTTAAGGTTCGTACCGTTACTAGTGATGATCCTTTCTGGGATACCGTACCGGCAAATAAGATTCTTCTTGATGAAGCGGGCAACAACATTCTTAGTGACGAATGTGAAGGAAGCTTCTTCGACCCACTTTGTGAAATAGTCAATGGCCACTAGAATGAAGCAGTGTCCATTGGAGGCTGTAGGCTTGATCTCCCCAATCATATCGATTCCCCACATAGCGAAGGGCCAAGGAGCTGTTAAGACATTTAGAGGAACCGGAGGCACGCGCACCTTGTCTGCATAGATTTGACACTTATGACAGGTCCGAGAGTGTTGATAGCAGTCTACTTCCATGGTAAACCCATAGTAGTCTTCCCATAGAATTTTCTTCGCCATCTTATGCCCACTAGAGTGAGTGCCAAAGGTACCTTCATGTAATTCAGCCATGATCTTTTCATCTTCAATCTTATCCACACAACGTAGCAAAATAGAATCATGATTACGTTTGTACAAGATGCCATTACTTAGGAAGAACTTAGAGGAGAATCTCCTTAGGAACTTTTTATCATTGATTGAAGCTCCTTCTGGATATTCTTGAGTCTCGAGATACCTTTTGACTTCATGAAACCAAGGCTGGTCCACTACTTCTTCAGTATTAATCTCGTGACAGTGTGCTGGTTCATCCATTCAGTCAATGGTAATTTGGGGAGCCTCGTTATCCCAATTAAGTTTAAACATATATGACATTGTGGCTAGAGCATCTGCTAGTTGATTTTATTCTCGCGGGAAATGCTCAAAGGTAATCTGCTCGAAATGTGGTAACAATGTCAAAATATGTTCTTTGTAAGGGATAAGGTTTGGGTGCTTAGTGTCCCATTCTCCTTTGATCTGACTGATGACAAAAGATGAATCTCTAAATACAACTAAAGATTTGATTCCCAAGTCTATGGAAGCCTTGAGACCAAAGATGCATGCTTCGTATTCTGCCATGTTGTTCGTACAATTGAAGCAAAGTCTGGAAGTAAAGAAGTATGACACCCTTTCAGAGATATTAGTACAGCGCCGATACCATTACCAAGTGCATTGGATGCCCCATCAAAGAACAGGGTCCATCGGGATCCTTGTCCAGGTCCGTCATATGGTCTGATTTCTTCACAATTGTCTAATGTCATGATCTCCTCGTCCGGGAATTCAAACTTCATGGACTGATAATCTTCTACAGCTTGATGAGCAAGATGATCAGCTAGTACGCTACCCTTTATAGCTTTTTGGGTAGTGTATTGTATGTCATATTCTGTTAGGATCATCTGTCATCTAGCTATCCTCCCAGACAGAGCAGGCTTCTCAAAGATGTACTTTATCGGATCCATCTTAGATATCAGCAAAGTGGTATGAGTCAACATATACTGTCTTAGCCGGCGAGCAACACATACCAGAGCGCAACAAGTTTTCTCGAGCAATGAATATCTGGTTTCACAGTCGGTAAACTTTTTGCTCAGGTAGTAAATAGCGTGCTCTTTTCGGCCAGACTTGTCATGGTGCCCCAATACACACCCCATTGAGTTCTCTAAAACGGTCAAATACATGATTAGTGGTCTTCCCTCGATTGGTGGCATCAAGACAGGAGGCTCTTGTAAATACTCTTTGATTTTGTCAAAAGCAATCTGACATTCATCATTCCATCTGACTACCTGATCTTTCTTCAAAAGTTTGAAGATTGGTTCACAAGTAGACGTTAGGTGAGTAATGAATCTGGCAATATAGTTCAGGCGTCCCAAGAATCCTCTGACTTCCTTCTCAGTATGAGGAGCAGGCATTTCTTGTATCGCTTTGACCTTGACAGGATCAACTTCACTGCCTTTGTTGCTGATAATTAAACCTAAGAATTTACCGGACCAAACTCCGAATGTGCTCCTTCAATCTCACAAATAGCTTTTGCAAGTGATCAAGGTGCTCCTCTTCAGTTTGTGATCGGGCTATCATGTCATCTACGTAGACCTCAATCTCATGATGTATCATATCATGAAACAAAGCTACCATGGAGCGTTGATAGGTTGCCCCGACATTCTTCAGTCCGAATGGCATCACTTTGTAGCAGAACATGCCCCACTGTGTGATAAATGTAGTTTTCTCCATGTCCTCAGGTGCCATTTTGATCTGGTTATAGCCTGAGAATCTGTCCATGAAGGAAAATACTTTGTGTTGGGCCGTATTATCAACCTGAATGTCGATGTGTGGAAGTGGAAAATCATATTTAGGGATGGCCCTGTTTAAATCACTATAATCCATGCACATTCGTACTTTACCATCCTTTTTAGGCACGGGAACGATGTTGGAAACCCATTGAGGATAAAAGGTAACAACCATAAATCCAGCATTGAATTGTTTCATGACTTCCGCTTTGATCTTCTCTGACATGTTAGGTCTCATGCGGTGGACTTTTTGTTTCACTGGTGGACAGTCTTCTCTTGTGGGTAGACAATGTACCACGATGTATGTATCAAGTCCCGGCATGTCTTCGTATGACCAGGCAAAGATCTCAACATAATCATGCAATAGCTGAATTAGGCGCTTCTTGACACTCGGCTCTAGGTTGGCACCCACTTTGATTTCCTTTTTATCTTCCTTGGTACCCAAGTTGATTGTATACAACAACTCCTCATGAGGCTGAATAGCTCTTTCCTCTTGTTGTAGTAGTCTGGCCAATTCCCCTGGTACCTCACAATCTTCCTCACCTTCGTATTCGGCTTGGTAGGTCAGATCTTCAGAGTCACTGAAGGCTATAGCAGTATCGTTACCCATGGGATCCGGAATGGAGGGGTACCTGCATTTGTGAGTGTGGGTGTGTGTAAGGGTATAACCATCTTTAAACAATAAAATGTAAAAGAAAGACAATGAGCACAAAAGGTTTATATGTGAAAAAAGCGTCCATGATTCGTTGAATGTCATATGAAGATGAAATAAAAACCCTTACAAATGGACCATTATGCCTCGGGTAAGACACAAGGTTTTTTAAAGTGCGAATTGTTCGTGAATATTACAAGTCCAACAGAAATGTAAAAGATAAATTACTGAGAGATGAAAGTTATTGGGACAAAGT
This sequence comes from Vicia faba, assembly GCA_948472305.1. Lineage (NCBI taxonomy): Eukaryota > Viridiplantae > Streptophyta > Magnoliopsida > Fabales > Fabaceae > Vicia > Vicia faba. The sequence continues at coordinate 838,514,865 of OX451739.1, forward strand.
CTCTGGCTTCCCAGTTGCGAAGTCCTCCGTTGACAGTAGGAAATATCCAATCTTCCAAGCTACCATCCTCTTCATTGTCTTATACTGCATTGACCCCTTGGTTGCTAAATCTCACAGGTGGCCCTCCAGCACGGGTACGACGCACAACCTTCTCAGCAGTTGAAGTAAACTCCAAGGAAAACTTGTCTAATTTGTACGGAATGTCTGGAAGCTGCCCCCAGATGGTGCATCCTCCCTCCTCTATTACCGCCTTTGCGTCCTTTAGAGATGACATCCAAAGTGGAGGTCTTGTGATTTTGGGAATCGAGGATACTGCCTTGGTTGCTGCTACTTCTTGAGAAACCTCTTCAAAATGTTGAAAAGGAGTTTCAATGAACTCGCCATCCAACTCCACATATCGGAAAGAACTCAGATGACTAATCATGTACTCCTCCTCTCCATGGACAATTATGGTCTTTCCTTGGACCGAGTACTTCAGTATCTGATGCAATGTGGAGGTGACAGCACCGGCATTATGGATCCAAGGTCGTCCTAACAGACAAGAGTAAGAGGAACAGATGTCCATCACATAGAAGGTTGAATTGAAAGTCTGAGTTCCCACCTTTATCGGGATGTCCACCTCCCCATGGACCATCCTCTTCGAGCCATTAAATGCTCTCAGAATTATATTATTGGGTTTTAATGTCAGCCCTTTGCAATCCAATCTGTCAAGAGCTTTCTTTGGTAAGATGTTCAAAGATGAGCCAATGTCAACCAAGACATGGGCTAGGGTTATTCCTCTATGCTCCACAGAGACATGTAATGCCTCGTTGTGTTTTCTCCCTTTGGGTGTCAAGTCAGCATCAGAGAAGCCTAGGCCATTATCAGCTGTCAAACTGGCCACACAATCTTTGAATTGGTCAGCAGACGTCTCTTGTGGAACATGAGTTGTCTTCAGAAATTTTACCAAAGCTTTCGCATGTGCCTCAGAGCACAACAACAATGCTAGCATGGAGATCTTGGAAGGGGTTTTCCCCAACTGTTCAACCACATCATAATCACTCTTCTTTATTATCCTCAGGATTTCTTCCATTTCCTTCTTGGATGTTTTGGGGATAGCTAGTAATTGAGCCTTCATCTAGACAGGCTCTTCTTGAATTCTTTTTCCTTTATTCTCAGTAGTAGAAGTATTGGTAGGGACAAAAATTGTGTCCTCTTTGTCGGTAGGTACGCTTGTAGGTATAATCACTGGTGCAGAGGTAATCTTTGGAATGGCCACGGGTCCAAAAACTGCCTTTGGAGGGGCAATCTCTGGAGAGAAGATTCTACCACTACGGGTAATCTTGCTAGTTCCGACAATATTACTGATGTCGAAATTTTCTTCTTCGGAGCTCTCCTCAGTAAATTCATCTTGTTTGATACCATGGTAGTAGATTTCTCCACCATAATTCCATGGTACTGTTTTATCTGACTTGTACGGGACCGGCCCGGGCATTGTGATCTTAAGTGGAGTAGTTTTTGGAGCATGTGTAATCCTAACAGGTCTTTTAGGGGCTCTGGAAGGATTGGTGGAGATGGTTATGATTGAAAATTCTTTAATAGAAATAGGTAACACGGGATCATTCTCAAATAGAATTTCTTGGTTATCAATCAGGCGTTGGATACCTGTCTTCAACAGAGGGCAATCGGCGGGCGAGGATAAGCAATGATGGCAGTCTTCCTTACATCCTGGGAATACACCATCTTTTAACAAATTCATCTTAATGATCTGGAGCAGAGTCAAAAGTTCATCCACTGTGGCAACAAATAAATCTTCCTTGACAGCATTGGCATTGTGACCATGCCTAGGCATCGGAGCGGAAATGACATTCGGTTTCTCAGGCGCATCAAACTCAACTTCCTTCGCAACTATTAGGTCTTGAATTTTGTTCTTCAGAGCCCAACAGTTGTTAGTGTCGTGCCCGGGACTTTCAGAATGGTATGCGCATCTGGTATTTGGATGATAATGAGGGGATGCAGTATTAGGATTGTTTGGGGCCTCTTTTAAAGTTGCCAAATTCAATTTCAGAAGATGTGGTAGAACCTGGGCTAGAGTCATGTTAATCCTGGTGAATTGTCGGACTGGCCTTTCCACCCTTGGCTGGTTATTTTTAGGCTGGTCAGATGCAGGCTTTGGAATCATAACGGCCCCCACCACTGGTCGGCATTCAGTTCTTCCTTGATTCCTGTATGAATAAACAGCAGATACTTCCTTCTTCCCCGTGAAGGGTTTTTTCACAACTGTAGAGGCAGACGAATCTTTCTGAATCCTTCCACTTCTTATACCAGCTTCCACCCTCTCGCCGGTTAATATTAATTCAGTAAACCCTATAGAGGAACTCCCAATCAGATGATTGAAGAAAGGGCCCGATAGAGTTCCCAAGAACATGTCCACAAACTCCCTTTCAGACAGAGGGGGTTGCACTCTTCCGGCTAGATCTCTACACTTTTGCGCGTAATCTTTGAAGCCCTCATTGGAAACCATAGCCATACTCTGAAGTTGAGTACGGGTAGGCGCCAAATCGGCGTTTTACTGGTATTGTTTATAGAAAGTTGCGGCCAGGTCTTCCCAATTGTGGACGACGGCCCTTTCTAATTGGTAAAACCAATCAAGTTGCATTCCTGATAAACTGTCTTGGAAAAAGTGGACCCACAAGTCTTTGTTGGCAGAGTGCGGCTGAATCTTTCTGACATGTGATCGAAGGTGCATTTTAGGACACGACACTCCATCATACTTGGCAAATAATGGCACTTTAAACTTTGGTGGGATCATAATTCCTGACACTAACCTTAACTCTTCAAAATCTAGACCCGGTACTCTCTGGATTTCCATAGCGCTTAAACGCTCTTCAAGGTGTTTGTACTTATCATCAGCCGCAGGGTGTTGCTCTTCAGAATAGTCCTCCTCTTCCTCCTCTTCCTCAGAGTCTGACGGAACTGCCGTTTCTTTTCCTTTTCTTTCACCTTCATCAGATGTTGTTGGAAAATCTAAGGTCCTTCTAGCTTGTCCCTGAAATCTTCTGCCCATGATTACCACACCAGTTGGTTTCTTCTCTTTCTTCTTTTTCTCTTTTGCTAGCAGAGTCTTCAGCTCCTCTTGCCCCTTGGCTAAGGTCATGAGTAACTGTTTAAATTGTGTGTTTTGACTTGAAGGTCTTTGATCGTCTGTTCGAGATCCATCTTTCTGAAATAAACAGTAGAGAGATGAGGAAACTTGTTGCAAAGACCTGTTTATGTTTATGATGAATGATATGTATTCATGCAATGCTTTCATGGATTTAATAATTCAAATTTGTTTTAAACAAAAATAAACACACGTTATATTAATAAGATAGAATTTGAGTACATCAATGCCCCCTGGGCAAAATAATACAAAATTCTAAGATAAAAAGACATTGCGCATCCTCTTTGGTGCAATGTAGGTATTTAGAGTCTGCTCTTCATGAAGTAACCGACTGAGTTCCAAAACCTTCTTCTCGCTTGCGCAGAATTGGGCTTCGAAAGTATCACGCTCTCCTTTGAGCTGTATCCAATCCCTTTGTAGGTCTTCGAGTGATGTAGGCATGTTAGGATGTAGGATAGTGTATGGAACTTCTCCCTCCTTAATAGGCTCAATAATCACTGGGAGGATGGAAGGATAAGGAATCATAAGACTTTGAGCGTGGGTCCGTACCCACTTGAGGTAAGGCTCAAGAGGGATGGAATTCTTGTGTCCCAAAGTCTTGCTATCCACCTTGTTTAGCATCCTCCAAGCTCGGATGAATCTCTGGCGAAGTCCTTGATCGTCGTTGTCATAGTCGAAAACCAAACCTTGAATCAGCATATCATGTGGGCCATCCCTTCGGGCATAACCAAACTGTCTTAGAGCTAAGCATAGGTTGTAGGTGATGCCTCCCCTAATTCCAAGTAGAGGTACATTAGGGAATTCCCCACAACGGTCAACAATGATAACATTCTCTTTGGATCAAGAACACCAATGAATATCTGAATGTTTAAGCGTCATTAACCTTTGTGACCACCTCAAAACTTGCTCATTCTTTAAGACTGATTGGGGAAGATGAGAAATAAACCATCTTGCTAGGAGAGGAGTTCAACACATAAGAACACCTCTTTTCCTCATTGTACGAGTGTGAAAAGAGTGTAAGATATCCCCAAGCAATGTAGGCACCGGGTTGTGAGACATGAAGATTTTGACAGCGCTCACATCTATGAGTTGGTCAGGATTGGGGAACAAGACCATCCCATAGATAAGAAGAGCCACAATTTCCTCAAATGCTTGCAATTCTAAGGAATTCCAACAGCTTTGGGCCTTCTCAAACAGAAACTTTGCTAAGAAGCCTTTGACACCACTTCTAGTTTCCCAATGAGTTGTGACATCAGATGAGTGCAAGTGCAGAGCTTGAGCAATCTCTTCTAGATTTGGATCTCTTTCTGTACCGTTGAAAGGTAGTTGATTGAGAATGGGAATCCTCAAGAGTTGATAGAATTCTTCTAAAGTGGGCACAAGTTGATAGTCAGGAAATGTGAAGCAATGATGCAAAGGGTCAAAGAACTGGAAGAGAACCTTCATCATATCCTTCTATGTGTTGGAGGTGACCAAGTTGAGTAGATGACCATGTCTCTCGGTGAATGGAGAGTTCTCAGGGATCCTTGAGGCTAGCTCCTTGAGTTGTGGAGGAATTCTTACAAGGTTGATTTGGATAGTTTTCCTATGAAGTGAATCCATATCCTACAAAACAAGAACAAAGATGAATCTCCATAATCCTTGAAATGGTTAGTGAATGCATATGATGTTCATGATGTCCATGATGTTATGTACAAGCATGCATATACAAACAAATCAAGCAAGTTCTTAGTTTAGTTGGCTTAACCTGTCCTATCAATTGTAACCGGGTTCTAAGGAGCTCAATATCACTGGATTGTTTCCTTGGTCATTGTTTCAGCTCAAGCCTCTTTAATGGCGACCGAAATATCCCAAGAAACCAACCCTTAATGAGTGTAGTATCGATTATCTACAAACTTCGGACTGCACCAAAGCCGGTCATCTCACTACATCCTAAAAGGCCAAGTTGGTCAAGTAAAGGGTTCTAGAAGTTCATGACATCACTCAGCGGCCCAATATTCTCTTTGATTGACTCAAAGGCTACCGGTACCCACAAATATGTCACACTAACATAGCTATTACTTAGACCATGTCGGTATATCCCGCACAGTTTCCACAACGTATTGCTATTTACCTATAATGTTTCCCAAATCCGGGTTGAGGATTTAAACCCAAACAAAGAACCATAATTGTAAAGAAAACAAGTCAAACAAGGTAAGCAAATAAATGTGATCTAAACCCTAAGGTAACCCCACTTTTATAATAGTCCCCAGCAGATTCGCCAGTTCTATGATGCGGTGGGAGAACTGACTTGAGGTTTTGCGTTTTGTCGCAAATGTCGCGGTTAGCAAGAGTCGCCACCGACTTTTCTTTTATCCAAAAGGAAAGGTGAAAAAGCACAGGAAAGACCTTTGAGATGTTTTCTTGAGTTCGGGGGGTAGATTATGAAAAGGGAAGGTACTAGCACCCTTTTCATCCATGGTTTTCCATGGGCTCTTAGTTACCTGCTTAGATCACTTGCTTTGGTTTGTTTGAAATGATGTTTTGTGTGATTTTGAAAGTATTTTGTAAAAGAGGCCATTCGTTTAGGCAATCTTTGTAATGATACTCGTTCGTAAGAATGTATTTTGTAAAAGAGGCAATTTGTCTTTTGAAAATGTTTTCAATGATCATAAGATGTTTTGAAATGTGTGTGTGTGTGTTTGTTTTTGAAAATAGCAAGGATTTTGTTTGAAATGGAGCAAATAACTAGAAGCTATTTACCTACTCAAATGTCTTTCTTATGCATTTTATATTCCTTTGACATTGTTGGCTTACCATTCATTTGGTAAGCAACCCTATCTTTGGATGTAAATGGGACGGGCGTGGGTCATCGTATAACCATGATTAGCAATGTTCGCAAAGTATATTAGCATTTTTGAGGGACCAAGATCATTTTGTAAGGCAACCTTTGAATTGCGTCATCGAGGGACTATGATCTTAAATTTGTTTTGTTTTGCCAAGATACTTCGCATGCGTAAAATGGCCATTTTATTTTAGGCAACCAAGTGGGAGAAACCCTAAGGGTGCTTGTGTGCAAAGTGTATCATTTTTCATGCTTTTGATTTTGTCTTGTATCATTTTTCATGCTTTTGATTTTGTCTTGTATTTAGGATCCATTATCAGCGTCATTAGCAAGTCGCCTCAGTTATTCCAGTTGTTGGTGTAGCTCCAACCACCGTTGCTTAACAGAGACCGTCCCATCAGGGGAACCAAGGGTATAATCAGAGAAGGGAGAGTTATGACCCTATTCCTATGAGTTATAAGAATTACTCCCGGCGTTAATTCAGAATAAGTTGGTTCAGACCCAACCACCTCCCGCTGTACCATCACCATTGCCTTGGTATTATAAGGCAGACCAAACATGTGCTTTTCATCAGGGAGCACCAGGGCACAATGTTGAGAACTGCTATCCTTTGAAGACTGAAGTACAAAAATTGGTGAAGTATGGTATCTTATATTTCAAGGATGTGGGCTCTAATGTGAAAGATAATCCTCTACCAAAGCATGAAGGAGCAAATGTTGTGAATATGGTGGCTGGTTGTCCAGGCGACTTCTGGATTTTTGATGATAATTTGGTTAGAGGTAATTTGGTGAAAATGCATGCAGACCTTTGTGAATTTAGCTATTATATGCATGACCATGCTGGTTGTGCTATTTGCAGTACAAATATACAGGGTTGCGACAAGATAAAGGCTGATTTGCAGGAGATGATGGAAGAGGGCCTCATCCACATAATCAGGCCTAGGGAAGAGTATGAAGAGGAAGTAAACATGGTTTCTAGATGTCCTAGAGAGTTCAGAATCTTTGATGTGGAATATATGAATGAGGATCTTGTACAATTGCATGCTACTTTCTGCCACGTGGCTGGTAAGGTAGAACATCAATATGGATCTTGCCAAATTTGCTGCCGGGACTCCCGAGGATGTTAAATTGTAAGGAAAGGTATTCAGTTGTTATTGGATAATGGAACTATCAAGGCTACAGGTCAAAGAGATGATTACCATGATGGTGATGTGATTGAGGTTTGTTTAGCTTAAGAAGAGTCAGATGATGAGTATGCCTCCGCAGATGAGTTATTCTCCTTGGATGAAGATTTTTTTCCAGAGATGACTCTGTAATGACTGAATGTGTTGAAGAATGAGTAAATGTTATTGTGCCTTGTTTTGGTATGCCTACCCATTTTGAAGTTTAATATCATAGCAAGCCATCTATTGCTCCATTGGTGATTAATTTGTCGGGTCTCGTCCCCTACAAGTCAGACAAGGCGGTACCCTACAAATATAATGCTACAATTTTGGAGGATGGTGTGGTAGTTCCCATCCAGCCTATGCCTAATGTTGGAAATATTGCTGAGACTAGAAGAGTGACCCGTAGTGGTCATGTATTTGCACATGTTGTTCGTGGAGATGTTAGTACTGGAAAGAAAGTTGTGGAAAATGTTGAACTGAAGAAGGCAATGGGTGAATCTAGTGGAGCTGCGCTAGAGAAGGAAGTGGATGATATTTTGAAGATAATCAAGATGAGTGACTACAGAATTATAGATCAGCTACTGCAGACTCCTTCAGAAATATCTATCTTGGCTTTATTGATGAACTCCTCTGCTCACAGAGAATCTTTTATAAGGGTATTGGACCAAGCTTTTGTGGAAAGCGGTATGACTGTAGAGAAATTCAGTAGTGTAGTAGGGAACATTACCTCGTGTAATAACCCGAGTTTCTGCGATGATGAATTGCCCGATGAAGGAAGGAATCACAACATGTCCCTCCATATCTCTATGAACTGCAAGAATGATTCATTATCCAATGTGCTAATTGATAATGGATCTGCATTAAACGTTATACCAAGGAGCACACTTATGAAGTTGAAATATCAAGGAATTCCCATGCGCCCAAGTGGCATTATTGTGAAAGCGTTTGATGGATCAAGGAAAGCTGTTATTGGTGAAGTGGACATGCCTATTCATATAGGCACACATTTGTTTCAGATTACTTTCCAGCTCACGGACATTGTACCCGCTTATAGCTGTTTGTTGGGTTGGCCGTGGATACATGAGGCAGGGGCTGTCACTTCGACTTTACACCAGAAGTTGAAGTTTGTACGTGAAGGAAAAGTGGTAATTATTAAATGGGGAACATGCACTATTGATATCTCATTTGTCTTCTTTCAGCATTGTGGAGGCGGATGAAGCTGCTATTGGAACCCAGTTCTAAGCTTTATCCATTAATAACATAAGAGGAAATTAGAAATCTATGGCTTTGTTTAAGGGTGCGCAGCAGATTGTGCATAATGGCCATAGTGAAGTATGGGAGCAGATTATTGATCCACCTGTAAACAAGAATAGAGTTAGCTTGGGGTTCTCTATGATGAATGATAAAGGTAAGAGCATGATGCTGAAGACTTCTGTAGGCAGGTATCAAGACATCTTCCGTAGCGGGGGTTATCTTCATTCAACTGTTTCCGGGATTAATGCCATTGTGGAAGATGAAGTAGAGCCAAAAATGCCAAATTATGTGACGCACAGAGTTAAGGTTCAGAGTTGGATCACCATTGATGTTCCCTCTTGCATACATGTTTCAAAGTCATTTGTTTTGTTAATCTTTTTGAAAAGCTTTCACTATGCCCAAGGTGAAAGTATTAATATTGTATGGGCTTATCTGTTTGGTGTGATTTTAAAATCAATAATAAAAGTTGTCTTTGGCTCCCAAATTGTGTTTTTCTTTTTTCTTGGAAAATGGTAATCAGAAAAAAAAACCTTTCAAAGTAAATGATAACTGAAATTCAATCTGCATGATCACCTGTTATATGTGTCAGTTTCTAAAAGCAATCATAAATCATATGTGCAGATTAATTAAAAAAACCCGTTGAATACAATGACCCTGCACCCTCTCCCAACTTTGAATATCTTGTGTATGGGGCCGAAGAAGAATACTATGACGAGATTCCAGAGGAGGTATCACGGTTGCTCGAGCGCGAGGAGAACGCCATTCAACCATATAAAGAGTCGTTGGAAGTGATCAATTTGGGTTCAGAAGAAGATCCAAAAGAAGTCAAGATTGGAGCATTGCTGCATCCTGATGTGAAGAGCAGGTTGATTGAGATGTTGAAAGAGTATGTGGATATTTTTGCTTGGTCTTACCAAGATATGCCTGGTTTAGATACAGATATTGTAGAGCACCATTTTCCGCTGAAGCCAGAGTGCCCGCCAATCAAACAGAAGTTGCAAAGAACTCACCCAGATATGGCAGTGAAGATCAAAGAAGAAGTTCTAAAGCAGATTAATGCCGTATTTCTTTTGACATCAGTGTACCCTCAGTGGATTGCCAATATTTTCCCAGTACCTAAGAAAGACGGAAAAGTTCGCATGTGCATAGATTACAGAGATCTAAATAAAGCTAGTACAAAATATGATTTTCCATTGCCACACATTGATATCTTAGTGGATAGCACAACAAAATTCAAAGTTTTCTCGTTCATGGACGGATTTTCGGATATAATCAAATAAGGATGGCTCCTAAGGACATGGAAAAAACAATGTTTATCACACCTTGGGGAACATTCTATTACAGAGTGATGCCCTTCGAGTTGAAGAATGCTGGTGCAACGTGCCAGAGGCTATGACAATCCTATTCTATGATCTGATGCACAAGGAAATTGAGGTATATGTTGATGATATTATTGCTAAATCCCAGACTGAAGAAGGACATGCAGAAGATTTGTTGAAATTGTTTCAGCATTGGAGGAAGTACCGTCTCCGCTTGAATCCAAATAAATGTACATTCGGTGTTTGGTAAGGGAAATTGTTGGGTTTCATTGTTAGCCAGAAAAGGATTAAAGTTGACCCTGATAAAGTCAAAGCAATTCAAGAAATGTCAACACTGAGAACTGAAAAGCAAGTCAGAGGGTTCCTCGGGTGTTTGAATTATATTTCCATATTCATTTCCCACATGACTGCAATGTGTGAACCGATCTTTAAGTTGTTAAAGAAAGATCAAGGGTGTGTGTGGACAGATGACTACCAAAGGGCATTTGAAAGTATCAAAGAATATATTCTTGAACCTCCTATCTTGCTCCCTCCTGTTGAAGGAATATCATTGATTATGTATCTGACATTGTTAGATAATTCCATGGGCTGTATTCTGGGACAACAAGATGAAATGGGGAAGAAAGAGTATGCCATTTATCATCTTAGTAAAAAGTTTACTGATGGCGAATTGCGGTATTCCATGCTGGAAAAGACATGTTGTGCTCTGGCCTGGGCGGCAAAACGTTTGCGGAAGTATATGTTGAATCACACTACTTGGTTGATCTCCAAAATGGATCCAATCGAGTACATTTTTGAAAAGCCTACTCTTACTGGGAGAATTTACCGCTAGCAGATGCTGTTATCTGAATATGACATTGAATACCACACTTAAAAAGCTATTAAAAGCAGCGTGTTGGAAGATTATCTTGCTCACTAACTAGTTGATGATTATCAGTCTGTGATGTATGATTTCCCCGATGAGGATGTGATATTTCTGAAAGTGAAAGATTGTGATGAACCATTTCCCGAGGAAGGTCCTGATCCTGAATATCGTTGCGGCATGATATTTGATGGAACTGTGAATGCTTATGGTAAAGGAATTCGTGATGTGATTTTCACTCCACATGGATCACACATTCCTTTTACTGCAAGGTAGACATTTAATTGTACTCATAATATGGAAGAAAATGAGGCTTGCATCATGGGTCACGAGGAAGCTATTGATCTCAGAATTAAAATTCTTGATGTGTATGGCGATTCAGCTTTGGTAATAAATCAGATTAAAGGAGAGTGGGATACTCATCACCCCAGCTTGATCCCTTACAAAGATTATGCTAGAATATTGTTATCATTCTTTAATAAAGTTGAATTCCATCACATCCCTAGAGACGAAAATCAAATGGAAAACGCTCTGTCAACTCTAGCTTCTATGTATCAAGTGAATACTTGGAATGATATACCTCGAATTATAGTTCGATGAATGGATAAGCCCACTCATGTGTTTACAACAGAATAGGTAGAAGATGAGAAACCTTTGTATTATGATATAATGAATTTTCTCCAGACTCAGGAATACCCGATTGGTGCATCGAATAAAGATAGAAAGACATTGAGATGATTGGCTGGCAGTTTCTTCCTCAGTGAAAATGTGTTGTACAAGAGAAATTATGACATGGTTTTGCTCAGATGCATGGATAGACACGAAGAAGACATGTTGATGCACGAGATTCATGAAGGTTCATTTGGCACTCATGCCAATGGACATTCGATGGCTAAAAAGATGCTAAGGGCAGGTTACTATTGGCTGACAATGGAATCTGACTGTTACAAATTTGCAAATAAGTGTCATAAATGCCAGATTTATACGGACAAGATTCATGTGCCTCTGACACTTCTCGATGTTATTTCTTCCCCGTGGCCTTTCTCTATGTGGGTATTGACATGATTGGGATGATAGAACCTAAAGCTTCGAATGGACACTATTTTATCTTGGTAGCAATTGATTACTTCACCAAATGGGTGGAAGCCACTTCATATGCTAATGTTACCAAGCAGGTGGTTGTGCGTTTCATTAAGAATAATCTCATATGTCGGTATGGTGTGCCGAGCAAAATCATCACCAACAATGGCTCGAATCTGAACAACAAGATGATGATAGAACTTTGTGAAGAATTAAAGATTGTCCATCACAATTCATCTACATACAGGCCGAAGATGAATGGGGTTGTAGAAGCTGCTAATAAGAATATCAAGAAGATCATCCAGATGATGGTTGTTACTTATAAGGATTGGCATGAAATTCTCCCTTTTGCTTTACATGGATATCGGACATCTGTCCGTACTTCAACAGGAGCAACCCCATTCTCCCTTGTGTATGGAATGGAAGCAGTGCTCCCAACCGAGGTTGAGATTCCCTCTTTGCGTGTGATAATGGAAGCCAAGTTGTCAGAGGCTGAATGGGTCCAGAACAGGTCTGACCAATTGAATTTGATCGAAGAGAAGAGAATGACGGATTTGTGTCATGGGCAGTTATATCCGAAGAGAATGAAGAAACTTTTTATAAGAAGGTCAAACCTCGTGAATTCAAAGAAGGCGGCCTCGTGCTCAGGAAGATCATGTCTTTTAACGCTGATTCTAGGGGCAAGTGGACTCCCAAATTTTAAGGCCCATATGTTGTCAAGAAATCCTTCTCTGGCGGTGCATTAATTCTTGAAACTACGGATGGAGAGGAGTTCCCACGTCCTATGAATGCTGATGTAGTCAAGAAATACATCGCCTAAAGAAATAAAAGAATAGCTCGCTAAGTTGAAAACTCGAAAGGGCGGCTTAGGCAAAAAAGAGCATCTCGGTAGGCTGAAAACCCGAAAAGGTGGTTTAGCTAAAAATTAGAGACATAAACAGAATAAAATTTTCCCGCTAAGTTGAAAACCCGCAAGGGAATCTTAGGAAAAAGTTAGGGACTTTCTTGGCAAGTAACTGCATCAGACAAGACTTGATCATTGAAGCAACAATCTTCTTGGATCCTCACCATACTTCAACAGAAGCTGCTGCTCAGAATTTCAAAGTTGTTAGAGGGAATAGTGGTCATTGTATCTCAATGTATCTTTTCCATTGTATATTACCATTTTCCAAACTTTGTAATTATTTGTGGAGTCTCGCCATTCGCAGACTACCATTCTATCAATAAAATTTGAGCTTTTACCTAATTCTTTGTAGTTCTTATTTTTATTCAGCTTACAAAGACTCCATTTATTATTGATAATAATTTTCAAAGAAAACAAGATTAAATAACATAATTGTTTTTCAAAAAGAATTTACAACTTACTTTTACTTTAAGATTTTGTGATTCAAGAGGAAAACAAAAGTGGTGATCCCAGGAATGAACAAACTCCAGTAATTTTGAGAAGTGTAGTTTCCCCGAGAAGGTTTTTCTCAGGTCGTTTTCGCTGGTATACACATGATTTTCGTATATTGAAGATAATACCAATTGATGTAAGGTGCAGTATTGGGTTTGTAATCCCAGTGTCCCCAGTCAAGTGTTGGTTCATTTTCTGATATTTGGGTTTGCATGGTCTAAGTTCTCTATTCCAGATTCCCCGGCAAAGTCTTCCCTCATATGACAAAAGGTCTTTTTCCCTTGATGTGCTGAGATGGAACTATTTGCAAAATGTCATTCTTTCTGCAGTATTGGCATTATTGTTGGTATTTATTTACCAGCCAACTAGACCAGGGCAGTTTTTTCCTAAGAAGTGTTGAGGCAGTTGTCAATCCTTTGGGTTTTCACCTTCCAAGTGCTGGGTTTGATTTAAAATCCCCATAAGATTGATTTCTTGCTATAATGTTTGACTTCTTAACTCTCCAAGTTGTTGTCCCCATGAGGTTTCATACGTTCCCCCCAGAGAAGTTGGTGTAATACTTACTCTCAATATTGAAGAACGTATCTCTGTTTTCCCCAGTGATAAATGTATATGGATTTCCCCTCTTCAATGTGATGTTGGTATCTCCCCAATGAAGTCAGCACGAGGTCCTCCGATGATATCTCGATGAGGAGGAATTATATCCCCTAGTGAAGTATGTATGATATTTCTCCATTAAAGTTAACTCGAAATCTTTAATTGATGTTTTGTCGATATGATGTCTGTCTGCCTTATTTGAAATCAGTATTGAAATCCCAAATAGAAGTCTGGACCGTGAAAGCATTTGTTTTCCCATTTAAATCTGAGTGTTATTCCCCGGTGAAGCCTAGAGAAGGATGTTATATCCTTGTATCTGTACTGCTTTTTCGATTTGATTTGATTACTTCCGGATCATGTTCCTTCCCAGTAAAGTTAAGCCGCGGAATAGGATTTTTTTTCCTCAGGTTGGGCTTATTTTCTTATGGAATGCTCATCTTGGATGTGATTTAGCCGAGTGTTGTTTGTGCCCGAGTTGGTTTTGTTTGTTTATCCCCGGTGATATATGTCTATTTTGTCAGCATATACATGATAACACTCATACATTCATACATACATCATGCATAGTTAAATTTAGCGAATCATTGCTCATTCACATTCGTTAATATTTTGTTGATAAATTACCCTGTTTTGCAGATTTGTGTTATCCTCTCTCCAATAGAGTGTCGGCCTTAAGCAGAAAGTGTATATTCTTTCAATTTTGCCACTGAATTATCCCTCGTGGAAGATTTTTTCTTTATCCTTCCTGTACAATTTCTTGTCTGGATGGATTTGGTTTTCCCTCTTGAGTTTATTTCTCAAAGGATGTAATTTTGGTAGACTGCTTTACTCCAGTTTATTTCTGGTTTGAATCTTTGATCTTCAGAAATATTATTCCTTTGGATTTCTGCAAGCTTCGAGCTTTGGTTTGAGAAGGTGCATTTATTTTGCATGAGAAGACTTTATCTCGTCAGAAGGAATATATTTGCATCTCCCCAGGAAGTCATGATTCATTCCCCAGGAGGTCATATTTAATTCCCCATGAAGTCATATTGCTTTCCCCGAAAATAATTTTTACAATCCTTCCTATAACAGTAAGTAACAGATCTCTTTATTTGAGAGAACTTATATATTACCCTTTCCAGGCGGAGTGCCTTGGTTAAAGAAGAAGTGGAAACCCTTTCTAGGTGAAACGCCAGAATGTTGGGGAAACTTGTTATCTTTTTGCTACCTTCAGTGAGCGTTGGTAGTTCATTGTTAGTGAATGGCGATGTTATGATATATTTCCCTTCTACCTTCAGTGAAAGTTGGTAGATCAACATTAGTGAACGTTGGTGATTGTTATCTTTTTGCTGCCCTCAGTGAAAGTTGGTAGTTCATCGTCAGTGAACAACGATGGTATGATATTTCTTTTCTCTCTACCTTCAGTGAAAGTTGGTAGGTCACCATCAGTAAAAGTTGGTGATTGTTATCTTTTTGATACCCTCAGTGAAAGTTGGTAGTTCATCGTTAGTGAACGGCAATGCTATGAAATATTTCCTTTCTGTATTTAGTGAAAATTGGTAGGTCACCATCAGTGAAAGTTGGTGATTATTATCTTTTTTCTACCCTCGGTGAAAGTTGGTAGTTCATCGTCAGTGAACGACGATGTTATGATATATTTCCTTTCCACCTTCAGTGAAAGTTGGTAGGTCACCATCAATGAAAGTTGGTGATTATTATCTTTTTTCTACCCTCAGGGAATGTTTGTAGTTCATCGTCAGTGAACGGCAGTGCTATGATATATTTCCTTTCTACCTTCAGTGAAAGTTGGTAGATCACCATCAGTGAATGTTGGTGATTGTTAACTTTTTGCTACCCTCAGTGAAAGTTGGTAGTTCATCGTCAGTGAACGACGATGTTATGATATATTTCCTTTCTACTTTTAGTGAAATTTTGGTAGGTTACCATCAATGAAAGTTGGTGATTATTATATTTTTGCTATCCTCAGTGAACGTTGGTATTTCATCGACAGTGAAAGGTTGTGCTATGATATATTTCCTTTCTACCTTCAGTGAAAGTTGGTAGGTCACCATCAGTGAAAGTTGGTGATTATTATCTTTTTGCTACCCTCAGTGAACATTGGTAGTTCATCGTCAGTGAACGACGGTGCTATGATATATTTCCTTTCTATCTTCAGTGGAAGTTGGTAGATCACACATCAGTGAATGTTGGTGATTGTTATATTTCTGCTACCCTCGGTGAAAGTTGGTAGTTCATCATCAGTGAATGAAGATGTTATGATATATTTCCTTTCTACCTTCAATGAAAGTTGGTAGGTCATCATCAGTGAATGTTGGTGATTATTATCTTTTTTCTACCCTTAGTGAATGTTGGTAGTTCATCGTTAGTGAACGACGGTGCTATGATATATTTCCTTTCTACCTTCAGTGAAAGTTGGTAGGTCACCATCAGTGAAAGTTAGTGATTATTATCTTTTTTCTAACCTCAGTGAACGTTGGTAGTTCATCGTCAGTGAACGATGGTGCTATGATATATTTCCTTTCTACCTTTAGTGAAAGTTGGTATATCACCATCAGCAAATGTTGGTGTTTGTTATCTTTTTGCTACCCTTAGTGAAAGTTGGTAGTTCATCAGTAGTGAACGGTGATGTTATGATATATTATTTCTCTCTACCTTCAGTAAATGTTGGTAGCTCACCGGCAGTGACTGTCAGTGTTGTTATTTCTTTTCTCTTTCTACCTTCAGTGAACTTTGGTAGTCTCGCCTTCATTAAAAGTTGGTGTATCCTCTGACCTTTTTACCATCCTCTATGAGTTGGGTCTTTTGATCCACCAGTAACCTATTTTCCTGATCGTGTTTCTCTTTTGATCCTTATTTTCTTTGCTACATCCTCAATGATGTTTTGGGTCCCCTTTGGAGTTGTTCATGTGCATTCATGTTCATAAGCATTGCATGGCTTCTTAGGGCCAAAAATAGGGTTTGTTTTATATTTAAGTATCTTCGATCGCGTCGACATGAAGATTTTTAACCTTCGTATCTCCGAAAAGAAGAAACTTAAATAAGGGCAACTGTTTTACCCCAATTTTTGCCCTTAAGATCCCTTTGTCATACCATATTGATCCAATCACAACAAGATCACATTACGGCTTATGGTTCTCCTCCCTATCTTTAGCTTTTCTCTTTGAGGAATCACCAAGCACATTGACTTTTTTTTCTTTTGTGATCATGCATGTTTTGTTTTGACTTTCCTTTTGACTAATGGCATGGCAAGGTTCACCATGGGTTCATGAGTTTATTTCCATGCCATAGTCAATAAAGCTTGAGAAGTTCAAACCTCACCATTGAAGTTATGTTGGAAGAAATGGCATGGAAAGGTTTACCATGGTTCACCATATTTCAAAGTTATCAAGATTGATTCAAAGGTAAAATGGATTGATTGAAGAAGTTGTCATGTTTAGACAAGGCTTTGTTCCCATTGGTCACAAGTGCATATTTATATTAATTCTCAAGATATGGAAGTGGTTTTGGTGGCTATGATTTCTCATTATCATCCTCAACAACTTATATTTTCAAAGCAAAAGTGTTGATACAAGAAGGTTGTTCAAAATTGTCAAAGTTCCTCAAAGCATTTTCTTGATCTAGCAGCTAGGGTTTTGAATTTCAAAGAAGTATATCTTGCTAATCTTTTGGTATTTTTGAGTGATTCTAAAGACATTATTCTCTTAAAAGGGTTATTACCAAATCACTTCAAAAGTTTAAAGGAGTTTTCATGTGGAGGAAATTTGATGATGAAGAAAGATTACAAGTCCTCTAGATGAACCCCCAATTTCCAATGTGTGACTTCAAATGATCATAACTTGGTCAGTTTTTATAACCTTGAGCCCACTCTTTTTCCATAATGACCTTGAGGATGTGAACTTTATCCCTTCTTTTATGTGAAAAGTGAGAAAATGGATGGAAGATGCCTTAAGAATATAAAATATTATAGGTCATTTCATGATTATTTTCCAACTTCAACAATTCATAAATCTCTAAATTTTTGGAGATTTTGAATGGTTCAAGTCTCAAAATTTCATTAAATAGGTCTATTTCATGCTATCTTTTTTGGTCAAGAGCAAATTCTAAGTGGAAGACCCTGTTTGGATGCAAAACATTATAGGTCACTTTTGACGAAAAATTTGAAATATTTCTAAGTATGGAAAGTCAACCTTTTTTCCCAACTTTGACTCATTGCAACCTTCAGTTTAAGCATCCATTTTATTCCATTCTTTTCCCATTCCAAATCGTGTAATCTCATCTTTCTAAAACATCAAGAATCATGCATTAAGACCCCTTGAGCTGAGAATGCCATTGGATTGAACTTGGTAACTTAGAACTGAAGTTTCTTTATAAGTCAGAATTTGAAATTCATGTTTTGGCTTCTAAACATCAAATTAGCACGCGTTTGTGATCTAAACATCTTTATCCAAGTTTCCAAAGTGGATAAGAGCCTTAAAACACAAGGATTGGGTTAGTTTTGATGCAAAACATATCACACCTTACTCGTGTATCAGGTTCACACGATTTCCCTCCAAACTTCATCATTTCACACGCTTGAGCCTTGCATCATGATCAACTTCATCATTTTGATAGCCAATTGACCCCTGTTCAGATCCCACACGATCTCTGAATTTGAAATTCTGATTTCTTACATTCTCACCTTCAAACACCAAAAGCTCCATTCAATTAGCTTCATTGAACTTCTCTGAAGCTAACCATATGGTTACTTTCAAGAATTGTGACCTATATTGATCTGTAGAAGTCCAGTTTAAGAGAAACTTCTCACTACTTTGTTCAGGTAGATTTCTTGTCCAAATTAATTCAAATAAAAGACTAATCCACTCCTTGTATTCTTCTGATCCTCGTGCTCTTTATAGTTTGTAATTTCATTGAGAATTGAGTGAGATATCCCAGATTTTCGTGCTCGCTATTTTTTCTGGTTTTCCTCAAACACAAACTTGCATAATTTATATAAATTTGTTGCGATGGTACCATTAGAATCGTCTTGAAGAGACGAATCTAATGATACCGGTCTGGTTTTCTAATTTTACAGTTTTAAAGATTCAATTTGGGGATGGCTGGAGGTTGAAGACAATGACATGTCCGTCTTCAACCAATGACATGAAGCCGCACTATTTTTTTGAAATGGATACAATATGCTTGCCTTACCATCCGCGTGCCTCAAGAGCCCTTGGATCTGATTACTTTTGTGAGTCAGACTCCATCCAATGCGCCACATTTTAAGTTGTTTTATTTTAAAAATGTTGGATCCGCTGTGATATTTAGTAATGACCATGATATGCAAGGCACGCCAGATCCCTTGGATTTGATTAGTAACATGTTTTGACTCTCATCCATTGGTCCACATCTTTTTAGTTTTTATTTTCTTTTTTGATTTTTATATTTAATTGTTTTAAATTTCAAAATATCATCGAAAATTCATTTTAAGTCCAAAAAATATTAAAACATTATGGAAAATATTTTTGATTTTAGTCTTTCTGATTTTTAATTTTTCACAATTTAATTTTGTTTTTTGATATTTTTTTTATATAAATTTTCACTTTATTTGAATTGTTTTAAATGTTTAAAAATACTTTTATGCATTTTTAAATTCTGAAAAAATTATAGAATGATCTAATGATATTTTGACAAATATTGGTGACCTCATTTATTTTTTATTTGACTTTGTTATGTTTTATTATTTTTTGTTTACTTTACTCATTTCTTTTAATTTTAAAAATAGTTTCTGAATTTAAAAAATTACCAAAAAATTTTATAAAAATATTTGAGTCCATTTCTGATTTTTCTTTGGTCTTACTTAATATTTCTTGATTAGTTTGAACATAATTAATATTTTTATCTTTTATTTAAATTTTAAAACCCTTTTTTAATGTATATATTAAATGCAATATTATTTTGTGATTATTTTCTGGCTGATCTTGGGATAAAATTTTGATCATGAACTTTATTAACATCATTGGATCCATGGTGTTAAGTCTAACTCCACAAAAATGGATGAATAATTTTAATAATAGTTTGATTAAATTTTAATTCAAATGTGGTTTATATATTCTTTTCCACCCTTCTTCATCTTATCCTTTCTTATTGCACTAAGTGTTATTGGAGCATGATCTCTATATCATGTCTCAAAACAAATGGTGCACAGATTGCTATTGACCGACCTCAAAATAGGTGCGACTTCTATATAAGTCTACTTACGATTGCTTAACATAGCGCTAAATTTTGTTCCAATTCGAATACATGACCATTCGTGGCCCAAACCTATATTTGCAAGCTCAAGTATGTTAATTTTATCTCTTTGATACAATAACCTTGAGATTCATTGTGTGGAGGCTTTGGTTCTACCAATCCTCTATTGGATCTACATCACTTTTGGTCAACGCGGACCACTTAAATACCCTTTATCATTAAATGGTACTTTTGAGAATTCCAAATGGATGTTATACTTGACAAAAAGAAAATGCAACTTGTTGTGTGTAGGCTTTGGTTATATCAATCCTCTAATGAGTTCCAAATGCAAGTTTCAAGATGGTCATCCAACTAACCACTAATTACTAATATTTGACTTTATCTTGTGTTTTCATTTTATGCCCTTTTATTTTATGCACCATTTACGTTTAGCATTTACATTTCATGCTATTTTCATCTTTGCTAACTTGAGCATTTATTTTCTTGTCATTTTTATTTTGCTCACTTGAGCTTTTCTTTTCTTTTTTGAGGATACCTAATAATCAACATGAACCATAATTTTTTTTAATGATACTTGGACTATTTGGTTACTATCCTTGGCATTATGGAGTATTGGACTTCGTGGACTTAGGATTATAAACCTTGGCCTATGTTGGAGACCTTGTGACCTTAATTGATATTTTTTCTGGAGTTCTTGAGGTTTACCTCAAGATATTGGGTTGTTTGTTTGTTTTGTATGCAGGTTATTGTTATTACATTCTTTGTTTGTAATATGGAATTCACCCGTATACAGTGTTACTCTGCCCAATTTTTTTAAAGACTTAACACACGTGAAGTTTGGTTCTCTCAAGAGGTATAGTATCTTTGCTTGTTTTATTTCAATCCAAGGAATGAGAATTATATCTTGACTCATAATGTCATGTATTGGCTTCTTGTTGGTGAGATGGTTCTTATCCCTAACTTTTACCTTATGCTTTAAGATAGTCTCTTCTTCCCCTTCCATCTTCTTTAATTTCAAAAATCTTCCTCCTCCTTTTGAAAACTCTTCTTGTTTCTAAAATTAAACCACTTTCATAATAAACTTTGACTTAGGTCCATGCATTTTCAAAACATTTTCATAAATAAATTTCAATCAATTTAATAATACCTTGACATTTTTTTTGTGAGAAGACTAAAAGTCAATCAATCTCATTTCAAACCATTTTTCCACTTTGGCTTTTTTATTTTAAAACTTTTCTCAAAAGATTAGACTTTTGTCAATCCTTGTAGTGATGCAAACAACTATACTTCTATAATATGTAGTGAAGAGATA
Organism: Vicia faba; assembly: GCA_948472305.1. Lineage (NCBI taxonomy): Eukaryota > Viridiplantae > Streptophyta > Magnoliopsida > Fabales > Fabaceae > Vicia > Vicia faba. Next base: position 838,536,047 of record OX451739.1, read on the forward strand.
TATTTCCCATTTCGTTGTTGAGTGAGGCATTGTTGATTTTAAAATCCAAGCCATATCCTCCACTTTGAGATGATGCAAATTCTCCTTTCTCATGATTGCGGGTAGTAAGTATGTTTTCCACACAGACAATGACGATGATGTCTTATCTCATAAAATCAACCAACATACTTGTGTTTTAAATATTTTAAAAGAGGAACTACGTGTACTATGATCCCCTATTGCACGAAAGGTGGTACGTAGGAACTAAAGGTTCGCAACCGCGGCGGGTGCAAAAATCATAAAAAATATTTCTTTTTTCACCTCCACCATCTATTTTTATACAACATTTTATAACCAGAAACATACATATTTTACAAAGAGGTTCCTACGGAGTACCGTAGATGTTTAGGGTGCTAATACCTTCCCTTTTCATAACCAACCCCCTTAACTTGAATCTTTCCCTATTTTTTTTGGGTTATTCGCTCTTTTCTCATTCCTTTGAAAACAATAGAGCGTGGTGGCGATTTTTATTTTGATCTGTATAAGTCTAGTCAATACAATGACTCAGTCTTAAACATTTCTACCACTATAGATCAGATCTGGATCTTGCGCTCCATATGCGCAGGTCACCATAGGCCTCCCTAGAGCTGCCACATTGGATCAGCGAATTATCTTTTGGGCCTAGACAACCCTCCTTTCAGCACCCCCCATAATTTTTCTTTCAGGCCAAATTCTAAACTCTTTGATATTTTATTTTCTTTTATAATTTATAATTTGGTATTTTATTATATATTAAATACAAAAATATACATTTAGAATTAGTTTTTTTAATTTAATTTTTTCTTAATATTTTCTTTAATTAAAAATACAAAAATATATATTTAGAATAAGTTTGTTAATTTTCTTTTAATATTTTCTTTAATATAAAAATACGAACAATATAATTACTCTTTTTTAATAACTTATTAAACTAAAGACATTATTCAATATTATTAGAATGTTTAGAATTATGTTTCAAAATTTTATTTTCATAAAAATCATAAAAAATATTATTTTATTTTATTTTACTTGATAAAAACAACAAAAGAGATATATTCAGAATTAGATTTTTAGTTTTCTCTTAATATTTTCTTCAATCAAAAATCACAAAATATACATATTTAGAATGAGATTCTTAGTCTTCCCTTAGCATTTTCTATAATTAAACAATCATAAAAAATATATTTAGAGTTAGTTTTAATTTTCCTTTAATATTTTCTTTACTTAAATATCATAAAAAGTATAAAATACAACAATATAATTACTCTTTTTTAACAATAACTTATTAAACTAAAAAATTTATTTAATATTATTAACTATTTTGATTAGTTAATTTTAATATTAAATAGATAACTTAATTAGTTTATTAATTAATTTTACACTTGGTTGTATTGTTTGTTTATCTAGAATTTAATTTGAACTTTCGATTCGACTCATTCCCATTCATAAACGTGTACTCCCATCCCCATATGGTTTGTAATAGCTTAGAATTTTAGTTTCTTTGATATTCCTTTATACGTTTAAATTGCTAATTATGCATATTTTATCCAATTAGAAGACTTGGCCTCCTCTTGCGCACTTGCACACATTTCATAGTTTGGTACTAGGTTTTTCTACAGCGACAACTATTCGATCGATTGTTTCAATTGATTGTTCAGAATACTAGTGCCACGCTTGTCCCACTTTTTAGGAGGATGCATATAGCCACCTTGTATGGGATTTTTATTTTTATCTTATACATTGAAACAACTTCTCTCCCCTTGGTTTACATGCCAAGCATCTTCCTAAAGGGTCTCTATAGTTGAGTTTGGGCATGACCATTCTCACGAAGTTAATCAAGCCTTTTCCTTGGTTAACCATAACCCAAATCAATCACTTTGGTCCTTATACCAAGTGTTTCCATGCACAAAGGGTCTCATGGTTGAGGTTAGGAGCACCTACTTTTACGATATTAATCAAGTACACCCCTTGGTTGATCATTACCCGATTCAATTCCCATACACCAAGAATTCTATTTACGCCTTTCATGATATTACTCAGTTTGTTGTCACTTTTTCCATGATCACCATGCATGATCACTCTTCACCAACACTATCTCCTTTTACTTTATGCTTATAACATGCTCCCTTAGGATAATAGTTTCCTCTTCTTTAAGATGCGAACAAATTAGACCTTAGGTTAGAACCCATGCATGACAACATTAGGGTAGACCATCCCCTTTGAATTTTCTTTTGTAAATAATTAACACTTCTCAGTCACAAATCAAAAATTCAAAAACATTTAATTGTTATTCAAATTCATTTTAAAAATCGAAAAATACTCAACCAATCAAAACTACCCAAAGGGGGCATGTTATCTCTGTTCTACCGTGATACAGGCCGTGCCTATTGCTAGAATGCATGCGTTAATGTCACCCACTAAAAACGCCAACAAGCCAACATTTTTCTAGAAGAACTACGGTTTCCTGATTCCTTTATTGGATACGTATGAAAAGGGTGGCGAGACCCTCACGAACGCACTAATAAAAAACTATTTCTTTTCCTTAGCAAGTATAGTTATAGATAAACACACCCTTAGAAGCAAAAAAAAATGGACCCTGTGATACGGTGGGAAGAACTGACTGTTTTTGGAAATGCTGGTTTGCGTTTTGTGTTTTTTGTTGGCAAAATGTCGCGGTAAGCAAGAGTCGCCACCGAATTTTATTTTATCCAACAAGGAAAGGAAAAAAGCACATAAAAATTCCTTTTTTCGAGATACTTCTGAGTACGGGGGGTAGATTATAGAAAGGGAAGGTATTAGTACCCTTTCTATCCGTAGTTATCTACGGGCTCTTAGGTACTTGCTCATCATTTTCAAAATTGTTTTCTTTGTGTTTGTGGGTTTTGAAACGTTTTTGTTTTAAACTTCGATTTAACTCTTGCTTCTGTCCTCAAGAGTGTAATGAAGTGTTTTTGAAAACTTTGTTTGAAAAGGAGTGTAAGTGTGAAAAAAAGTTTGTTTTTTGGATGAACAAGTATCTAAGAACTATCTACCTACTCGAAAAAAGAATCGTTCTATGCTAATTTCCTTTAGACAATGCTATCCCACTATTAGTCAGTAGGTAGCACCGTCGTTGGAGTTTGAGGGTCAATTCGAATGAGGGACATACGGTCACCAAAGCAATGTTAGGACACCTTAGCGGTAACCCTAATGTCTTGGATCATTTGTTTGAGGCGACAATATCCGAGGCAACTATGATCTTTTAGACAAGAGGACGACCTCTAAAACGACCTATACTTAATTACCGTGTACGAAGGCAACCAAGTGGGGTGTACCCTAAGAGTGCGCATGTGCGAGTGTGTCGTTTTCAGTTATTTTTATCTTTGCACATGTTAAGGGTGATCTAATTTGATTTTAAGATTAAACATTCAGTCTTGTCATGCAAACCCTATTATCAAACATCTAGCAGTTATAATTAGCGGAAATTAAAGTGCGGAAATTAAATTACAAGGCGTCGGGTATTTACATCCACAAAAGCAACCCTTTGAAAATAAAATAAAGCGGTAAATAATTAAATGTCCTAATTAATTATTACATACCGGAAACAGATACATCAATTGGATAAAGAAAATAAAGCACGACGCGAAATTAGGGTTTTGACCCTTTTAAAAGAAAATGCTCCTTTTTTGTTGTTTTCTTTATTTAAGAAAAGAAATTAATTCTAAAATTAAATACTAAATTAATTAATTGGTGAAAAATAATAAATGACATATTTTTGGAGTTTTTGATATTTTAAGAAAGAAATTAAAATAATTAAATTAGAATTAAAACCTAATGATTTCTAATTAATTTTAAATATTTACAAAATAAATTAAAGTTTCCTAATTAATATCCTGATTAATTAATAATATTTATTAATAAAAGAAAATAAAAATCTGAATTTTAATTGGACAAAATGTTATTTTTTTTGATTTTTTGATAAAAAAAGAAATTAATTATTGGTTAGAAATTAATAAAATAAAAATAAATTAAATAAGTTAAATAAATAAAATATAAAGAGAATGAGAAATTGGGCCTGATTTGGGAGGTGTTGAAAGCAATTTTGGCTGGCCCATTAAGCTGATCCATTTGGACTTTTGGGATCCCATGTAGGCGCGTTGATTGGCTTATGGTGTGCCCTTGAAACTTGACCACCAGATCTGGCCATCTGGCCATCTGGCGCTTTGATATTGAGTGTCCATGGTGGAAATCTGGTCCATGCGTGCACATGATCTCCTGAAAAATATCAAGAAAATGCAATTTGCTAGAGGCATGGATCGAACCCCTGACCTCCAGCCTTTGGATCCTTTAAAGATTATGTTGCTACCACTGGGGCGCGTTGTTGTTTTGTTAATAATAATACAAACATAATTTAATATATGAAAACAAAGTCAATTGCCAGAAAAATAAAAAAGCGCATAAATGTTTGAATGGGCAAATGGACGGATGACACGTCTTCATCCCTGTCCTCTAAAACTGTAACTTTTACCTGCGGATTTTTATCCGCAGCTAAAAGCGCAACTTCGTTCTAAAATCTTCTCCAGGCCATAGAAATGCATTCTAAAAACATGGTTGAGTTCGTCTCAACCTGCTGATCACAACCATGTCCATCATGTAGATCAATTTTACCTGAAACGAAAACCCCCAAAAACTCCAAGAAAACCCTAACTATGGTGGATCACAATATAAGTCAGATAAACAAAATCAAGTATTACAAAAAGCTTGCAAATGATGAGTGGATTCAGAATATGCAATTATTTTAATCAATGGATGCAAGAATAAAGATCTTCGATTTCAAGAACATGGCGGATCCGTGAGGGACTTACAATGCTCTAGGAAGCTTGAAAACGCGGGGTTTGGATTGGGTTCGCCTGTGGAGATGGCCAGCAAACGATTGAGACACTTGCCAAGCCTTGAGGATGCCTCCAGGGTTGATTTCGAAGTCACACTTTTTTCTGGTTTTTGCAAATTTGGTTCTGCCTCTATGCTTGCGCTTTAACCCTGATTCTTGTGTCTCTCGCCTCGTTATGTATTGTACAATACATTAGGGTAAAAAAATTTGTCCCAATCTTCCTCCACTGATGATTTTGAGATTTGATTTTATCCTCCATTAAAGCTTTCCAAACTTGGCCTAAATCCAATCTCCTTGTGCATAATGACCTTGATAAGAGTTTGATTGCAATGCTAGATGTAATTGGAGCCTGAAATTATCACAAGATCTTTAGTTTTCAATGTTTTTGATTTTATGTGATTTTATTTGATTTAAAATGAATTAATTCAAATAAAAATCAAATTAAATAATAAAAATAAGATATGGACACATGGGAAAGGCTAGAGCACTTGGGCAATAATGCAAACTCAAAACAAATGAAAGAGAATGGGCCCATTTGGAAAAATTTGAAGTTTTGGGGATAGTTGACTTTTGGCAATTTTGCAAAAAGGTCCAACTTCAACAATGCTTAACTTCCTCAATTTTGAACTTTTGTAGGGGTTCTTTGACTTTTTAGAAAACTTGATATGTCCTCTAATAAACCCTTTTGGTCTCATCTCGTTTTGATATTCCATGCTCAAGTTAGAAGCTTTGACAAAAAATATGTTTTTGTTGACCTTTCAAAACGACCTATAATGTCCAAATTCATAACTTCTTGTGAGTGAATAATTTGATCTTGGGTTATTAATATGGATTGTAGGGAATTGCAGCCTCTTCAAAATGAGATTTGGATGGGTCATTTCTCATAAAGTATGAGAAAGTTATGCTTGGTCAAAGTTGAGTTGACTTCTCCTGCAAAAACCCTAATTTAGCAACTTTTGAATCTTGATGAATTTTGAGAAATCCTTGATGAATCATGATCAACCCTTGATCAAATGATGAAATATCCTTTAAAATAAGAATGCTGACAAAAAATCTTGAAGTTTGACTGTATTTGGGTCTCAGTTGACTTTTGCCCTAGCACAGTCGATTTTTGGGACCTTTGAGCAATTGACTGAGCAAACTTCCTCTACAAGGTTTGAAACTTGACATGGATGATCTTGAGAAAATATTAGGACATTGGTGAGAAATTGGGGTCACTTGGACTCAAGGATCTTGATGCAACACAAAACCCTAATTTGGGGTAGACTGCCTTAGGAGAGAGCTTGTCTGACCAACTCTTGAGCAACCTTGAGCAACTTAGAGATCTTTCTTGCAATGTTTTGAGACATATGGGAGGGAAAATTTTGGGGTACAACAGCTGCCCCTGTTCAATCTTCTTAAACCCTGAGGATGTAGATTGGCTTTCATGCCTTTCGTGATCGGAAGGTGGAAGATGATTGAACACTAGAGTGCCCAGAAATTTGCACTCGCAAGAAGTGGTAGTTGCTTTGTGATGTCGGGAATGGGCTTACAAATGCCATTTGGATGAGTGTTGATCGCATAAGATATTCCTTAGCGAGAGCTTGTGTACCTGTTGTTGAGGAATATTCCGCTGGGGAAGTCTGATCTTTGTTGAGGGAAAGGAACTCGCCCGTAATTCAACTAGGGGGAAACATCTTCGTCGAGATTTAAGAACTCGCCCGTAATTCAACTGAGAAAACTTCTCTGATGAGATTTAGGAACTTGTGTGTACTTCAACGGAGGAACTTTGTCGATATTTAGGACCTTTTCTGAAATTCAACTGAGAAAAACATCACTGCTGAGATTTAAGAACTTGTCAGTGATTCGACTCGAGGGAAACATCTTCGTCGAGATTTAAGAACTCGCCCGTAATTCAATTGAGAAAATTCTATGCTGAGATTTAGGAACTCGTCTGTAATTCAACGGAGGAACACTTTGTCGAGATTTAGGAACTTGTATGTACTTCAACTGAGAAAATATCTCTGCTGAGTTTTAAGAACTCGTCCGTAATTCAACTAGGGAAACATGTTCGTCGAGATTTAAGAACTCGTCTGTAATTCAACTGAGAAAAATTCTCTGCTGAAATTTAGGAACCTGTCTGTAATTCAACGGAGGAACGTTGTCGAGATTTAGGACTTTATCTGTAATTCAACTGAGAAAACTTATCTATTAATATTTAAGAACTTGTCAGTAATTCGACTGGAGGGAAACATCTTCATCGAGATTTAAGAACTCGCCCGTAATTCAACTGAGAAACTACTCTGCTGAGATTTAGGAACCTGTCTGTAATTCAACGGAGGAACATTTTGTCAAGATTTAGGAACTTGTCTGTACTTCAACTGAGAAAACATCTCTGCTGAGTTTTAAGAACTCGTCCGTAATTCAACTGGGGAAACATCTTCGTCGAGATTTAAGAACTCGCCCGTAATTCAACTGAGAAAACTTCTATGCTTAGATTTAGGAACCTGTCTGTAATTCAACGGAGGAACTTTGTTGAGATTTAGGACCTTGTCTGTAATTCAACTGAGAAAACTTATCTGTTGAGATTTAAGAACTTGTCATTAATTCGATTGGAGGGAAACATCTTCATCGAGATTTAAGAACTCACCCGTAATTCAACTGAGAAACTTCTCTGCTGAGATTTAGGAACCTGTCTGTAATTCAATGGAGGAACTTTGTCGAGATTTAGGACCTTGTCTGTAATTCAACTGAGAAAACTTCTCTTGTTTAGATTTAAGAACTTGTCAGTAATTCGACTTGAGGAAAACATCTTCATCGAGATTTAAGAACTCGCCCGTAATTCAACTGAGAAACTTCTTTGCTGAGATTTAGGAACCTGTTTGTAATTCAACGGAGGAACTTTGTCGAGATTTAGGACCTTGTCTGTAATTCAACTGAGAAAACTTCTCTGTTGAGATTTAAGAACTTGTCAGTAATTCGACTGGAGGGAAACATCTACATCGAGATTTAAGAAATCGCCCGTAATTCATATGAGAAACTTCTCTGTTGAGATTTAGGAACCTGTCTGTAATTCAACGGAGGAAAAAGCTTTATAGCTTTGAATTTTGTGAGAATTTAACCGCATCCTTCCTGAAAGATAAAGGTTAGTTGTATGTAATGCATTATATGTATCAAGCAATGATGTTCTCAAAATAAATGAGACTGTATTTTATGACGCGTATGCATGTCATGATGTATGGAAATGTAATGTTTTTAGCTGGGGAAAATAAATCCCGGGTAGCTGCTAGAGAAAAGAGCTGAATTCTTCGTTTCCGCTGGGGATAGCGAATGAAGATGATTGTGAGAATAAACCTGCAGGAGAGGATAACTCCGTTGGGGAATAACCTGATGAGGAGATTACTCTATGGGGAAGAGATTCTCTGTAGAGGATTCCACCGATAAATTCCGCTGGGGATAAAATTACCGTTGCTGGTAATACTGACTCCTGTTGGGGATTCATGTTTCTGCTCGTGAAAGGAATGAACTCCGCTGGGGGTGAATTTTTCAATAGAGACCTTACTGGGGATAACCTTTTAGGCTCTACTGGGGACAATCTTCCAGAGTCTACTGGGGATGATTCTCCAAACTTCACTAGGGAAACTTTTTCAGACTGCGCTGGGGAAACTTTCCAAACTCCACTGGGGATATTTTATACTCCACTGTGGGTGATAAGACTTTTTCAGTGCTGATGATAGATACACTCTGCTTGGGGAGAATATTACTGATTCATTCGCGGTTGTGAGTCTCAGCTGGGGAGAGCCAACATTACTGCCTTCTCTTACTCTGCAGGGAGTGAGTGTACCTTAGCCATATTCTTCAGCTGGATCTACCTTTGTACCTGGTGGACTGAGCAACTGTAAAGCTTGGACAATTCTTATTGCCCCTGTTTCTGATATTACGAGTAATCGTCTTTTGTTTCGCATGTAATTATTCATGAGCAGCAATTAATGTCAAATGCATATATCAAAAATGAACATTGGACGTTCTTTGCAAAACAAAACAGAAAAAGGAAAAACAGTTGAAATTTCTTTGAAAATGAATTGTATTGATTTTGTAGTTTGGATTGTAAATAGGCGTTTTTTGTACAAGAGGCTGACGTCCTAGTAAGAGAACTCCGCCGAACAAATAGAATTTATACAATTTGTAAAAATCAAAGAAAAACAGCTATGTGAATAATCCCACTGGATTCCAACTCTGCTATTTCCCTTATGTCCTCGAGCATCTCATCACTTTGCTACTTGGTTGAAGGTAAATCAGATTGATTAGTATCGTCTGATCTTGATAGTCGATACCGAAGTCTGGTTGTAAGGTGATCCAATGAGACATAGTATTACGCTTTAATCCCTAATTTTTGCCTGGACCGCCCTTTCGGGTTTTCAGTCCACCGGGGAACCTTTTTTGCTCAAGCCTCCTTTTCAGGTTTTCGACTTGTTGGGTGTACAGTTTTTTCATTTTCATCCCATATTTTTTCCCGAACCCTTTTGGTTCGCTGGGAAGCCCTTATTTTTTCCTAGGCCAGTCGACCTAGCGGGTCTTTGATTATGCGTAGTATCTTTTCACTATGTATGCATTGATGGGGTGAGGAAGGTCGTCACCATCCATGGTGGTTAGAATCATAGCTCCTCCTGAGAAAATGTTCTTAACCATAAATGGCCCTTCGTAAGTAGGGGTCCATTTGCCCCTGGGATCACCTTAAGGTAAGATAATGCGCTTGATTACCAGATCCCCAACTTGATACTCTTGTCGTCTAACTTTCTTGTTAAATGCCTTGATCATCCGCTTTTGATACGTCTGACCATGACAAATAGCAGTAAGTCTCTTTTCATCGATTAAGTTTAGCTGATCAAGCCGGGTCTGAATACAGTCATCTTCGCTCAAACCTGCATCCTTCATAATCCGAAGAGAAGGTATCAAAACTTCAATGGGCAAGACGGCCTCCATGCCATAAACCAAGGAATAGGGTGTTGCTCCTGTTGATGTCTGCACTGAGGTACAATACCCATTAAGAGAAAAAGGTAACATCTCGTGCCAATCTTTGTATGTCACCGTCATCTTCTGCACAATCTTCTTAATGTTATTATTAGCCGCTTCGACAACCCCATTCATCTTCGGCGGGTAGGGAGAAGAGTTGTGATGTTGTATCTTGAACTGTTTGCAGAGCTCGGTGATCATCTTATTGTTGAGATTTGTACCATTGTCCGTAATGGTCCTCTCTGGTACGCCATACCAACAAATCAGATTATGCCCAATAAACCGTGCCACGACGTTCTTGGTTACAGTAGCAAAGGAAGCTTCTTCAACCCACTTCGTGAAGTAATCAATAGCTAACAGGATGAAATGATGCCCACTGGATGTCGTAGGTCTGATCTCGCCGATCATGTCAATGCCCCACATTGAAAAAGGCCACAGAGTTGTCAAGACGTTCAGAGCCACCAGAGGTATGTGCACCTTATCAGCATAGACTTGGCACTTGTGACAGGTCCGAGAATGCTGATAACAGTCGGCTTCCATTGTGGACCAATAATATCCTGCCCGTAGGATCTTCTTTGCCTTGGTATGTCCACTGGAATGAGTCCCGAAAGTACCTTAATGTAACTCTATCATGATCCTTTCTGCTTCTTTCTTATCCACACAACGCAAGAAGGTTGAATCATTGTTACGCTTGTAAAGAATGCCATTGCTAATGAAGAACTTCGCTGCGAACCTCCTCAGAAACTTCTTATCATTAACAGATGCACCCTCAGGGTATTCCTGAGCTTCAAGATACCTCTTTACCTCATGGAACCATGGTTTATTTGCTACCTCCTCAGTCTCAATGTCACAGCAATGTGCAGGTTCGTCCAACCTCTCAATGGTAATCTGGGGAGCTTCATTGTCCCATCTGACCTTGAACATAGAAGACATCGTAGCCAGCGCGTCCGCCAACTGATTCTCCTCTCTAGGGAAGTGTTCAAAGGTTATCTCCTCTAATTGCGGGAGCAACGTCAACACATACTCTTTGTAAGGAATATGATTAGGGTATTTCGTATCCCACTCTCCTTTTATCTGACTGATCACGAGAGCAGAATCTCCGAATACACTTAAGAACTTAATCCTTAGGTCAATATCTGCTTGAAGACCCATAATGCATGCTTCATACTCCGCCATGTTGTTGGTGCAGTTGAAACATAGTCGGGCGGTGAACGGAGTATGAGAGCCTTCAGGAGATATGATCACGACGCCAATGCCATTACCCAAAGCGTTTGAAGCTCCATCAAAGTACATAGACCATCGGGATCCTTCCTCAGGTCCTTCATCCGGTCCAAGTGTTTCACAGTCAGTTACTATCATGATATTCTCATACGGGAATTCAAAGTTCATAGACTGGTAATCGTCCACTTCCTGATGTGCCAAATGATCTGCCAACACACTTCCCTTGATTGCCTTCTGGGTCGTATATTGGATGTCATACTCAATCAAAATCATCTGCCATCTTGCTATTCTTCCGGACAAGGCAGGTTTCTCGAAGATATACTTGATTGGATCCATCTTTGATATCAATAGAGTAGTGTGAGTCAGCATATACTGTCTCAGCCGTCGAGAAACCCATGCCAAAGCGCAACAAGTTTTCTCAAGCAACGAGTATCGGGTCTCGCAGTCGATAAACTTTTTGCTAAGGTAATAAATAGCATGCTCTTTTCGGCCAGACTCGTCATGTTGGCCCAACACACACCCCATTAAATTGTCGAGTATTGTCAAATATAAGATCAAAGGTCTCCCTTCAACTGGCGGCATCAGAATGGGTGGCTCTTGGAGATACTCCTTGATCCTTTCGAAAGCGGCCTGACATTCATCATTCCATCTTACCACTTGATCTTTCTTCAGTAACTTGAAGATTGGCTCACAAGTAGCAGTCAGGTGTGAGATGAATCGGGCAATATAGTTCAATCGTCCCAGAAAGCCTATGACTTCTTTTTCTGTTCGGGGAGCTGGAATTTCTTGTATAGCCTTCACCTTTGCAGGATCCACTTGAATACCTTTGTCACTTACGACGAAACCCAACAGCTTACCAGATCTCACCCCGAAGGTGAACTTGTTCGGGTTTAACCTCAGCTTGTACAACTTCAACCTATCAAATAGCTTCTGAAGATGGTCCAAATGTTCTTCCTCAGTCTGGGATCTTGCAATCATGTCGTCAACGTATACCTCAATCTCATGATGGATCATGTCATGGAACAAAGAGACCATGGCGCGTTGATACGTTGCCCCAACATTCTTCAATCCGAAAGGCATGACCTTGTAGAAAAAGGTACCCCATTGAGTAACAAAGGTTGTCTTCTCAATGTCTTCGGGAGCCATCTTAATCTTATTATAATCGGAGAAACCATCCATAAAGGAAAAGACCTTGTGTTGAGCGGTGTTGTCAACCAGAACGTCGATATGAGGCAGAGGGAAATAATACTTGGGACTCGCCTTATTTAGATCCCTATAGTCGACACACATTCAAACTTTACCATCCTTCTTCGGCACATGAACCATGTTGGCCACCCACTGTGGGTAAGAAGTAACTACTAGAAAACCGGCATCAAACTGTTTCATAACTTCGGCCTTGATTTTTTCAGACATCTCCGGGCGCATTCGGCGAACTTTCTGTTTCACTGGAGGACAATCTTCCTTGGTAGGCAATCGTTGAACCACAATATCAGTATCCAACCTAGGCATATCTTCACAAGACCAGGAAAATATCTCAACATAGTCACACAGCATCTGAATCAGCCATTTCTTAACACTAGACTCCAGATTTCCACCGATCTTGACCTCTTTCTTGTCTACCTTTGTACCCAGATTTACCGTTTCCACTGGCTCTTCATGCGGCTGTATGTCCCTCTCTTTCTGAAGTAAAAATCTAGCAAGTTCACCAGGCACTTCACAATCATCCTCACCTTCGTATTCGGCTAAGTTGATCGGACTTTCGAAGTCATAGCCGGCAATACCAGAGTCGTTATTAGTGGGATCCAGAGTGGATGTAGACCTGCATATGTGAGTGTGTGTAAAATAGATGTTTTGAAAGATAAAAGAGAAAAACAAGGAGCGCAAAATTTGAAATGCAAGAAAATGTCCAATGCTTTTATTAATGATATATGGAAATAACACACATAAAGCCCTCACAAACAAACCCATAGTGTCTCGGGTAAGGCACCGGGCCGTAAAGTTTAAAAATTGTCTATTACAAATTCAAAAACAAAAGTCTTATTATTGTGTGATATAAGAAACGGGCATGGAATCCCTTGTCGTCCAATTGCTCAGGCCACCATCAGTAGTTGGGTAAATCCAGCTATCAATATCAAACTCTTCATCATCATCATCCCCAATATCATTCACTCCCGCGTCATGTTTTGGCATAGGAGCCGTTATGACATTAGGCTTTCCTAGCGCTTCAAACTCAATCTCCTTAGCATCAATCAGATCCTATAACTTATTCTTCAGGACCCAATAATCATTCGTATCATGCCCCGGGCTATCGGAGTGAAAAGCACAACGGGCGCTGGGATTGTACATCGGTGATGTTGTATTGGGATTCTTTGGGGCTTCCTTCGGAATCACCAGATTGGTCTTTAACAACTATGGCAGAATCTGAGACAGGGTCATATGGAGCTGAGTGAATTGTCTTCGTGGCCTCTCGGCTCTTGGCTGGTTGTTGCATTGTGTGGCAATAGTAGGTCTTGATATAACAACCGCATTGACTGCTTGGCGGCGCTCAGGTCTATTATGGCTCTTTGAACTGTAAACAGTGCTGGATTCCTTCTTAAAAGGCTTATTTTCGGTACTTGATGAAGCACCCTTCTATATCTTACCGCTCTTGATACCGGCCTCAATTCTTTCCCTGGTCATAATCAACTTAGTAAACCCGGACGATGAACTTCCAATCAGATGGTTGAAATACGGACCAGACAAGGTCCCCAGAAACATATCTACTAACTCCCGGTCAGCCAGCGGGGGTTGGACTCTTCCAGCAAGGTCCCTCCATTTCTGAGCGTAGTCTTTGAAACCTTCGCTCGCACCCATGGACATACCCTGAAGTTGGGTACGCGTGGGAGCGAGGTCAGCATTGTATTTGTACTGCTTGTAAAAAGCAGCAGCAAGGTCTTCCCAATTACAGATACTAGCTCCTTCCAGCTGGTAAAACTGTTCAAGTTGAGTCCTTGAAAGACTATCTTGAAAGAAGTGGATCCAGAGGTTCTTATCAGCAGTGTATGGCTGGATCTTTCTAACATACGATCGGAGGTGCAGCTTTGGACAAGAAACCCCGTCGTATTTAGCAAAGATTGGTGCTTTAAACTTGTGGGGAATCACCACCCCAGATGACAAACCCAAATCACCAAAGTCCAAACCAGGTACCTTCTGGATCTCCATCGCACTTAACCGGTCTTCAAGCTGTTTATACCTATCCTCAGCTGGAGGATACTGGTCTTCGTCAAAGTCAGTTTCGTTGTCAGAACCCATAAGGCTAGGAGCCCTCCTTTCTTCCTGATTCTCTCCCCCTCCAGATGAGTGAGTCAAATCAACCTCTTCTCGCAAATTGTTTCCGAATCTGCGACCCATATTCAGTAGGACCGTCTTCTTCTTCTTCTTCTTCTTCTTCTTCTTCTTATCCTTCAAGATAAGAGTCTTTAGATCTTGCTGACCCTTAGCCAAGATCATGAACATTTCTTGGAATTGAGCGTTTTGAGCTTGAAGAACCTTGATAGCTTGATCAGTTGATGTTTCAGAAGACATGATGTGCTGAAATAAACAGCGAAGAAGATAAGAGAATTGTAATGGGTACCTGTGATGAGGTGCGTGGAATGAAATTCTTATGATAAGACGTCGAGAGATTCAAATTCGTAAACCAAAATGAAACACACTTTTATTAGATAAACTCAAAACAATGTTTGATAAATGCCTTTAAGGCGTTACAAAATGAAAAACTGAAAAGTAAATCAAAACTAGAAATAACAAAAGACATCAGCACTGCCATGGTCATTTTCCTCCCGTGCTGACATATTCATTGAGGACCTTCTCATTCTCCAACTGTCTTGTAAGCTTTAGAATCTTTTGCTCCTGCTCGTGATACTTTTCTCTGTAAGTATCCCGCTCTTCTCTCAGCTGCATCCAAGACCTCTTTAATGACCCAATGTTAGTAGGCATGTATGGATGGAGGATGGTAAGAGGAACCCCTTCTTCATCAGCAATCTCAACAATCACAGGCAAGACAGCTTCGTACGGCATTCCCAGCTTTTGAGCACCTGTACGAACCCATCGGAGATACGATTCCATTGGAAGAGAGGTCTTCATCCCTAACTCATGTGAATCAGACCAGTGCACCCTGTACCAAGCTCGTATGAACCTGCGGCGATGCTCCTCACTATCCCCTTAGAAGTCAAAGACAATGCTCGGCATTAGCAACTCATGAGGTCCGCCCCTCCTAGCTCGTCGAAACTGGTGTAAGGCCATACAAGGATTATAGGTAATCCCTCCTCGAATTCACAGCAATGGAACATTGGGGTACTCCCCACAGCGATCAATAATAGCTACGTCTTCCATGTCTTTAGTGCTCCAAATAATGTCAGTGTGAGCGAGAGACATAATTCTGTAAGCCCAACCCATGCCTTCCTTGTTCTTCAAAACTGATTTGGGGAGGTGAGAAATAAACCACCTCGCCAGCAATGGTGCACAACACATAAGGGTTCCCCGTTTCCGAGCAGTACAGGAATAAAGAAAGTGCAGAATGTCACCCAAGAGAGTGGGCACAAGATTACGGGGCATGAAAATCTTCACTGCATTCCCGTCGACGAAAGAATCTGAGTTAGGAAACAATACCAAACCATATATGAGAAGATCCAGGATGTCTTCGAAGGCTTGAAAGTCTAAGTTGTCCCAAAACTGATTAGCCTGATCAACCAAGAACTTAGCTAAGAAGCCTTTTGTCCCACTTCGAGTCTCCCAGTTAGACATTACCTCAGCCTTTGTTAGATGTAGGGTTGTAACAACATCTTCTGGCCTAAGAGCTTTCTCCCAACCTGTAAACGGGGTCTGCTCTAAAATAGAGATACCAAGTAGATCAGAGAATTCCTCCAGAGTAGGGACTAACTGATAGTCCAGGAAAGTGAAGCAGTGGTATAATGGATCAAAGAACTCGCACAAGACACTCAACATTCGCTCATCCATCTTGTAAGTGACCAAACCCAGGAGGTGCCCATGTCTTCTGATAAAGGAGGAATCTATACAAAGCTGATCCGAATAGTGTTTTTACGCATAGAGGCCATGATCTACAAAACAAAACAAAGATGAATCCCCTTTGTCTTTGAAATAGGTTAGTCTGATGCAAGATGCATGCAATGTCATGATGCATGATGTCATGATAGTAACACACCACAAGTATTCATAGATAGCAAACATGGTAGGGGCAAACAAGTCATACAGTAACCCTTAGATTTCAGGCTGGCAAGGAGTTTAGGTATTACCCTCTTTCGGTTTAGTTGGTTCAAATCTGTCCTAGTAATAGTAATCGGGTTCTAGAGGATCTCAATATCACTGACCACCCTCGATCGGTCATAATTTTAGTTTGGCAACCTTTTCTTGCGGCCGGAATCATCGCGAGAGTTTGGTCTCAATGAGTGTAGCATACTGCTATTGTTCTATGGCCAAGTTGGTCAATTATAGGTTCTAAGGTCAGTTGGTGCTTAATGACCCCTTAGAAGACCCATATTCTCCTTGCTCCACCACAAGGGATATCGATACAAACTAAAGTGTCACACTAACGTAGCTACTGCTTCAACCATATCGGTCTATGTCGTACAGTTCCCTCACAGTCTATTGATACTTACCTAAAAGGTATCCCCAGATCCAGGTTAGGATCTATAGTAACTCTGATACAAGCCCACAAAGATAAAGCATACAAATCAAGCAATTGAAAACATTATGGTGAACTATTCCTAAGGTACACCCCACTTAAAATATCCCCAGCAGAGTCGCCAGTTCTGTGATACGGTGGGAAGAACTAACTGTTTTTGGAAATGCTGGTTTGCGTTTTGCGTTTTTTGTTTGCAAAATGTCGCGGTAAGCAAGAGTCGCCACCGACTTTTATTTTATCCAACAAGGAAAGGAAAAAAGCACAGAAAAATTCCTTTTTTCGAGATACTTCTGAGTACGGGGGGTAGATTATAAAAAGGGAAGGTATTAGCACCCTTTCTATCCGTAGTTATCTACAGGCTCTTGGGTACTTTCTCGTCATTTTCAAAATTGTTTTCTTTGTGTTTGTGGGTTTTGAAAAGTTTTTGTTTTAAACTTTGATTTAACTCTTGCTTCTGTCCTCAAGAGTGTAATGAAGTGTTTTTGAAAACTTTATTTGAAAAGGAGTGTAAGTGTGAAAAAAAGTTTGTTTTTTGGATGAGCAAGTATCTAAGAACTATCTACCTACTCGAAAAAAGAGTTGTTCTATGCTAATTTCCTTTAGACAATGCTATCCCACTATTAGTGAGTAGGTATCACTTTCGTTGGAGTTTGAGGGTCAATTCGAATGAGGGACATACAGTCACCAAAGCAATGTTAGGACACCTTAGCGGTAACCCTAATGTCTTATATCATTTGTTTGAGGCGACAATATCCGAGGCAACCGTTTCGAGGAAACTATGATCTTTTAGACAAGAGGACGACCTCTAAAACGACCTATACTCAATGACTGTGTATGAAGGCAACCAAGTGAGGTGTACCCTAAGAGTGCGCATGTGCGAGTGTGTCGTTTTCAGTTATTTTTATCTTTGCACATGTTAAGGGTGATCTAATTTGATTTTAAGATTAAACATTTAGTCTTGTCATGCAAACCCTATTATCAAACATCTAGCAGTTATAATTAGCGGAAATTAAAGTGCGGAAATTAAATTACAAGGCGTCGGGTATTTACATCGCCAAAAGCAACCCTTTGAAAATAAAATAAAGCGGTAAAATAATTAAATGTCCTAATTAATTATTACATACAGGAAACAAATACATCAATTGGATAAAGAAATTAAATCGAAGGCGAAATTAGGGTTTTGACCCTTTTAAAAGAAAATGCTCCTTTTTTGTTGTTTTTTTTATTTAAGAAAAGAAATTAATCCTAAAATTAAATACTAAATTAATTAATTGGTCAAAAATAATAAATGACATATTTTTGGTGTTTTTGATATTTTAAGAAAGAAATTAAAATAATTAAATTAGAATTAAAACCTAATGATTTCTGATTAATTTTAAATATTTACAAAATAAATTAAAGTTTCCTAATTAATATCCTAATTAATTAATAATATTTATTAATAAAAGAAAATAAAAATCTGAATTTTAATTGGACAAAATGCTTTTTTTTTGTGATTTTTTGATAAAAAAAGAAATTAATTATTGGTTAGAAATTAATTAAATAAAAATAAAGTAAATAAGTTAAATAAATAAAATATAAAGAGAATGAGAAATTGGACCTGATTTGGGAGGTGTTGAAAGCAATTTTGGCTGGCCCATTAAGCTGATCCGTTTGGACTTTTGGGATCATGTGTAGGCGCGTTGACTGGCTTATTGTGTGCCCTTGAAACTTGACCACCAGATCTGGCCATCTGGCCATCTAGCGCTTTGATAGTGAGTGTCCATGGTGGAAATCTGGTCCATGCATGCACATGATCTCCTAAAAAATATCAAGAAAATGCAATTTGCTGGAGGCAGGGATCGAACCCCTGACCTCCATCCTTTGGATCCTTTAAGGCTTTTGTGGCTACCATTGGGGAGCGTTGCTGTTTTGTTAATAATAATACAAACATAATTTAATATATGAAAACAAAGTCGATTTCCAGAAAAATAAAAAAGTGCGTAAACGTTTGAATGGGCAAATGGACGGATGACACGTCTTCATCCCTGTCCTCTAAAACTTTTACTTTTACTTGCGGATTTTTATCCACAGCTAAAAGCACAACTTCATTCTAAAATATTCTCCAGGACATAGAAATGCATTCTAAAAACATGGTTGAGTTCGTCTCAACCTGCTGATCACAACCATGTCCATCATGTAGATCAATTTTACTTGAAACGAAAACCCCCAAAAACTCTAAGAAAACCCTAACTATGGTGGATCACAATATAAATCAGATAAACAAAATCAAGTAATACAAAAATCTTGCAAATGATGAGTGGATTCAGAATATGCAATTATTTTAATCAATGGATGCAAGAATAAAGATCTTCGATTTCAAGAACATGGCGGATCCGTGAGGGACTTACAGTGGTCTAGGAAGCTTGAGAACGCGTGGTTTGGATTGGGTTCGCCTGTGGAGATGGCCAGCAAACGATTGAGACACTTGCCAAGCCTTGAGGATGCCTCTAGGGTTGATTTCGAAGTCACACTTTTTTCTGGTTTTTGCAAATTTGGTTCTGCCTCTATGCTTGCGCTCTAACCCTGATTCTTGTGTCTCTCGCCTCCTTATGTATTTGACAATACATTAGGGAAAAAACAACAGCTTACACACAAACCCTAATAGAGCCATCATCATCATCATTTTCGCAACATCCTCAATCCACACCCATCAAACCCTAAAAAAGTTTGTGCTCATCATGTTTGCTAACACTAAACCCTTCAGAATATGAGAGAGTTTAGAAGAAGAAAAGAGTGAAAATTAGAGAGATCTCACCGATTTGGACTCATAAGCAACGTCTCTGCCTTCGGTCATCATCATCATCACCGGAAAACACATTGAAATAACCGCGAGCACCAGAATCACCGTCCAAGCAACCTAGTGTTTCGACATTCCCTTTCAAGATCTACACCAAATCGTTCAACATATGTGAAATCAAACACTAGAATCGTCATCAAAAAAGCAAGGCGAACACGATTATGAAAGAAAATTGAAGATCTGAGTAAACTCCACCGCGAGCCGCCGCAGGAGATTTCCGGCCAGGTCGTCTTAGGCGGACTCTAAGAGAGAACATAAGGAGAACGTGAGAGGGATTTCTCTATTTAGGTTATTTTTAATAACTTATCTTTTTTGTTGTTATGTTTCTTTATTGGACCATTTGTTTGTGTTTGTGAGTGATATGGTGGTGACAAGTGCTGCCATGATGGGGAACTTGTCACCGTTCAGGTGGAAGATGCAAAAAAATTCCTGCGTACAAGCACCCCACCGTCTTTACCATACACTCGCCTCTCATGAGCCTTCAGATCTCATCATATCTGGATCTTGCGCTTGATATGTGCAGCTCACCATAGACCTCCCCGAAGCTGCCACATTGGATCAACAAATTATCTTTTGGGCCTAGACGGACCCTCCTTTCAGCATCCCCCATAATTTTTCTTTCAGGCCCAATTCTAAACTCTTTGATATTTTCTTTTCTTTTATAATTTATAATTTGGAATTAGTTTTTTTTTTAATTTAGTTTTTTCTTAATATTTTATTTAATTAAAAATACAAAAATATATATATATTTAGAATTAGTTTGTTAATTTTCTTTTAATATTTTCTTTAATATAAAAATAAGAAAAATATAATTATTGTTTTTAAATAACTTATTAAACTAAAGACAT
Organism: Vicia faba; assembly: GCA_948472305.1. Classification (NCBI taxonomy): domain Eukaryota; kingdom Viridiplantae; phylum Streptophyta; class Magnoliopsida; order Fabales; family Fabaceae; genus Vicia; species Vicia faba. The sequence goes on from OX451739.1 coordinate 838,556,515, forward strand.
TATTCAATATTATTAGAATGTTTAGAATTAGGTTTTAATATTTTATTTTCATAAAAATCATAAAAAAACATTATTATTTTTTATTTTACTTGATAAAAACCACAAAAGACAGATATTTAGAATTACATTTTTAGTTTTCTCTTAATATTTTCTTCAATTAAAAATCACAAAATATACATATTTAGAATAAGATTCTTAGTCTTCCCTTAATATTTTCTTTAATTAAAAAATTACAAAAAATATATTTAGAATTAGTTTTAATTTTACTTTAATATTTTCTTTACTTAAAAATCATAAAAAGTATAAAATACAACAATATAATTACTCTTTTTTAATAATAGCTTATTAAACTAAACATTTTATTTAATATTATTGATTATTTTGATTATTTAATTTTAATATTAAATAGATAATTTAATTAGTTTATTAATTAATTTTCAACTTGGTTGTATTGTTTGTTTATCTAGAATTTAATTTGAACTTTCGATTCGACTCATCCCCATTCATAAACTTGTACCCCCATCCCTATATGGTTTGTAATAGCTTAGAATTTTAGTTTCTTTGATATTCCTTTATACATTTAAATTGCTAATTATGTATATTTTATCCAATTAGAACACTTGGCGTCCTCTTGGGCTCATCATCAAGGAAAATGTATCCACTTAAAAATGCACACTTGCACACATTTGATAGTTTGGTCATGGGCTTTTCTACAGCGACAACTATTCGATCGATTGTTTCAATTGGTCGTTTAGAATACTAGTGCCACGCTAGTCCCACTTTTTAGGAGCATGCATATAGCCACCTTTTATGGGCTTTTGATTTTTATCTTATACATTGAAAAAAATTTCTCCCCTTGGTTTACATACCAAGCATCTTCCTAAATGGTCTCATAGTTGAGTTTGGGCATGACCATTCTCACGAGGTTAATCAAGTCTTGCCCTTTGTTAACCATAACCCGAATAATCACTTTGGCCATATACCAAGTGTTTCCATGCGCAAAGGGTCTCATGGTTGAGGGTAGGATCACTTACTTTCATGAGATTAATCAATTGCACCCCTTGGTTGATCATAACCCGATTGAATTCCCATACACCAAGCATTCCATTTACGCCTTTCATGATATTACTCAGTTTGTTGTCACTTTTTCCATGATCACCATGCATGATCACTCTTCACCAACATTGTCTCCTTTTACTTTATGCTTATAACATGCTCTCTTGGGATAATAATTTCCTCTTCTTTAAGATGCGAACAAATTAGATCTTAGGTTACAACCAATGCATGACAACATTAGGGTAGAATTTCCCCTTTGACTTTTCTTTTGTAAATAATTAACACTTCTCAGTCACAAATCAAAAATCCAAAAACATTTAATCATTATTCAAATTCATTTTAAAACTCGCAAAACACTCAACCAATCAAAACTCCCCAAAAGGGGCATGTTATCTATGTTCTCCCGCGATACAGGCTGTGCCTATTGCTAGAATGCGTTCGTTAACGTCGCCCATTAAAAAACACCAACAAACAAACATTTTTCTAGAAGAACTATGGTGTTTTGATTATTTACTGGATACATAGGAAAAGGGTGGCGAGACCCTCATGAACGCACTAATAAAAAACTATTTCTTTTCCTTAGGAAGTATAGTTATAAATAACCCCCCCCCCCCCCCCCCCCCCCCTTATAAGCAAACAAACCAAATGGATCTCGTTGAGTACAACGGGTGTAAGGAGTTCTAATACCTTCCCCACGCATAAGCAACTTCCTTACCCTTTCTCTTGGTTGCAAGACCGTCTTATCCATCCTCTTGTGGTTTTCTCGATATTTCCCCTTCCTTCGGGATAAATAAAGTTCGGTGGAGGCTCTGTGTTTTTTACCGGTAGCTTCAGCGTTGTCACACCTAAGCCGGAAGCACTAAGGAATAATGATTATAATAAAAATACATTAAATCTCATTAATTGTTTGAACGCAATTGGTAATCTTATTTCAAATTCAATTTCTACGAACAAAGTTGTGAGATGTCTTATATGAATTGGTAACCAAAGGTCACTACAATCAAAGAAGCCAATGATCTTACAACACATATCTCACTATATTTTTTTGTAATTTTGAAGAACATGAGCAAGAACATACTTTCTTAGACAAGCATGAGAAAAAGCTTGAGAAAAATAAGAAAAAGGAGAAAGTCATGCATAATGAGGAAGGAACAAAGTATAAAGCTCTTAGGACTTCTTGTTCAAGGTTCTCAAAATGTGAGCACAATGATAGTAATTTTAGTGATGGTAAAGATTTAAATTGTCACTATGGTTGCATGAAAGGTTTCCTAAATGCAACCAATTTTCACTAACCCCCAAGGACCCAATGAAGATTGGGTACCTAGCTTATCTTGTTATTTTAGAAGGAACATTGTCTCGACTCTATGAAGAGAATATGGTTTCTCATTTATGGTGGCTCAAGGCATATGAACATATTCTAATTGTATTGTATATGTAGCAAAAAGATGGATTATGTGATCTAGAAAGCAACAACAAGTTTTTCTTTATTGGTAAAATATGCATAAATTACTTTGTTGTATCTAATAATGCTTGAAAAAAGTATTTTATTTCATGATGTAGGTGTATCTTCAAGAGGCATACTCAACGACGTCGAAGAAGGAATTGATCAACTGAAATCGTTGAAATATGAGAAGGAGAAAGATCACTAACATGAAAAGGATCAATATGAAAGTTCACTCAAAATGAATGATTGTTAAATATATGTAATTCTTGAATTCATCACAAGTTATACTTTTGGGTATTTTGTCAAAGTGAAAATTGGTTATATCATGGTTTTTCTAAAGTCTTAGTGGCACACTTTGCATTTGATTTAACTCTCTTTCGAAAATTCCTTGTAAAATACAAGTGCATCCTCCATCGTATTGTACTGTAAGGTAGTATCGATTCAATTTTCTCTTTGTTAGTAATCTCTCTCTTTTACTTAAAACGATGTTGAGCGGAAGGTTTATTAGCTTAGATAAAAATAGTAGTCTAAACGAACATAGTTATTATAAACTCGGATATGCACAAGCCATATGGATTAAGATAATGATAAAATCAATCAACATAATAATATCTCAATTAATAGTTTAATATGAAACACAACGGTTTCATATTTCCAATGAAATCATATTAAAAATATAACTCGACACTTTATCGAACATGAATTCATTATAACCATATACATTGAGAACACGCAATGGTTATCAATCAAAAAATTTGGAAATGAAAATTCATGGTTTTTAACATTTGAGAACATAGCAAGCATTTTTCATCTACTAAACATGTACGAAGAAAAATCTTACTTTCAAGTAGAAATTTGGAACAATATTACCTCACTGTAGATGGAATGGAAGTTGCACTCACATGATGTAAATACTCAAATAAAGTGTTAAAGCAAAACTATAAAAGTGCAAGCATCATAATAAATAAGGCAACATTCGAGACATTAATAATCATCAATTACTTATTTTTGTTGAAAAACACTTTGGTTGCAAACGTTTTGTGAAAGCGCCAACAAGTAGTTTTTCACTATCAAAGTGCTCGAACACAACATCCCCTTTTTCAACATGATTGCGAAGGTAATTCTCCATGCATGTGTTACTTCCTTGAGTAACTTTATTTGTAGTCCGGGAGAGTAATTCAACTCCCCAAAACACCCATTTCAAATAATCCCCTCATAAGCTTAGAAAACTCTTCTACAAATCGTATGTTAGTATAATCAAATATTATGTAATATCAAATATGTTATGCTTGATGTTTAGTGAAGCTAAAAATTCTTATGTACACATAAGTGTTTATAAAATATACATGAGAATATAATATGATGATATCATTATAAGTATATAAATTAATAAGTCACCATGATTATCAATTAAGAATTATTTTGCAAATGAATACTCATAATATATATATTATCTTGTGAGTGCAAGTTCATTATTAGATGTTTTGCATGATGTCAAAACTCAGAAAGCTAGAATTTCAGTATGGTGTTGGTATCCTTATATCTTGTGGCTTTCAATTTAACTAGATGTATTAGGAATCATTTAAAACAAGTTTAAAATTGTTCCCAATCATGAAAATCAGTTTTTGCATAAAATGAACATTTATGCCCCGACCTGAAATTTGCATGCGCCGACATATAAATCTGCATTTCTAGCTTTAGTAGACTCATTCCTAGAGTCACTATCATTACTTGTTAGACAACGTCAAAGTATCTAGAGGAGGGGTGAGTATATACCCTTTTAGTAATTACCAAATAAAATTTGATTTTGAAAAATTTATTTTATCAAAGTACGACGCGGATGATTTTTCAAAATGTCTTTTATACAAACGTTTATTGGGAAGCTCGGATATGCATACCGTAAAAAAATGGAGCACGATAGATAAGATGAATTAATAACCTTGAATCACTTTGAAATTTATTTATCGTTTAATGAAAATTACTTTCAAGGCTATTTCCAACGACAATATTAAAAGAGCTAGTTTAATAAATTTATGAAACACTTAGTGTGCAAGTGAATTTTCCGAATTTTTACTTTGGTTGTGTTGATACAAAAGCAACTTATAATTAAAAGTGATTATAAGCTATATTAATACTAGATTTAAAATCAAAAACTGATTAGGAAAATTCTTACAATTAAATTGATAACACAATGCTATTCGATAAATTGATCAACGAAAAACAAAACAAGTAAAAGAAAAAATGAAAGAGACAAAAGGAATTTGTCTTCACAGTTCCCCATTGTCGTCCTCGCGTGTGCATACATCTGCGCCTAATTCTAATGGAATTAGGATAATTCTTACTATGCAAAAAGGTTGATACAAGAGAAATGTTTAAGAGCAAATCCACAAACTCTAAGTTTGTTTTTCATTTAACCCCATTCTCCTCTTTTGATCTTGATCAAGACCAAGAAACAATAAATGCAACCTATTCGCTGATTAAGCTACTTCCTTGCAAAGATGTCAAACACTCCAAGGGATTTCACTTGTGTAAATCCGATTTCACTCTATCAACACAAGATCTTCAATTCTATCTTCCAATACTTGATACTTCCTTGAAAATATTTCAAACACTCCAAGGTTCCTTGCAAAAATTTAAAACACTCCAAGGTGATTCACGTGGAAGATTCCTTCTCGAACAATCTTGCACGAAAACCCCAAAATCAACCAATAATCTTTGAGGACAAACCTGATGTTTTTTGGATGAAAACCCCTATTAAACTCAATCTAATACACAATTGTACACTAACAATCCTCGTCTAGATGGAACCTCAACAGAGCATCGCTACAATGCAATTTCAGTGTGTATGCATAGATTGGAGGTTGAAGATGATGAGAGAAATATGATAATTTTTATGGTTTCACCAAATTATGAATGATGCATGAGAGAGTATTTATAGTTTTGGAATATTTAGGGAAAAAGGGACAAATTAAGAATACAAATATTTATGAAATTTGACCAAAAAAA